>JAZAYU010001054.1:0-97215 GCA_038501625.1 Corbicula japonica | reverse complement strand
GGAAGTTATATCTAGATTATCGAACTCTGATGTAGGTCTCCATGCGTTAACGAAGATGTCAATTTTATCAAGTTCATGCACAAATGATCGCCCAACAATGTCCGCCCTTGTCCGCTGACCAAAGTGTGGGTCTTCTTCAAAAATTTTAAGAGCTGTGCAAATAAAAAATATATAAATTACTATAATATAAATTATAAAGTCCATTATATTGTCCTTAGCGCCAAGTGCATAAAAACTGTAACCTAAAATCTAACTTAAAGTTAAAAAGGGATATACCTTTAAAATAGATATAGCAGAGTTTTAGTCTTGCTGGTAAAACAAACGATTATTATAGTGAATATGTATTGTAAGTTAAGTTTGACACTCATGTAATTTGAAAGTAATGTTATGAAACGAGTGCATAATTTGGTTAATGAAAAAATTAATTGCCAAAGGAGCATAACTTACAGAAAAAATTTCGTATAGGTCTTGTTGATAATGATGTAGATACTGATGGTAAACATACATTCCAAGTTTCAAAGTAATATCTCAACTATTTTCAATGTTATGGGGCGATTGCATATGCGAAAAAAGGGGCATTAATAAAAATATTGGTTGCAGAATCATGGGTCTTTATGGTTATGACGTATAATTTAAATGGTGAATATATATTCCATGTTTCAATGTTATATTTCTAGTGGTTTTAAAGTTATGAAAAGTGCATAATTTGCTTAACAAATTTAAGTGAGAAGGGATTATAACTGGAAATGTCTTTGTAGCCGAGTTACGGGTCTTGTTAGTATTGCTGAATATTATTCCAAGTTTCATGGGATATCTCAAGTACAGATGTTTCAACATTGTAAACCAAAATTCGTATTTTGATAAACGGACCCCAAAATCCGCCGACGAGTAGAATAGCCCCCCCCCCCATATTCTTCGAATTTCGAGCTAACAATTACTTAGGAACCATAAACACCTGCCAATATGCACATCTTGGTAAGGTGACAAACATTTTTTGTGAAATTCTAATAAAATTCTTTAAGCATATTTGGAGAAAAGGCGTGAAAAATAGTTAAATTTAGATGAAAAATTACCTTAAATATGACGAAATTAATCCGGGTGGTAACTTCTGATAATATGCACATCTAGGCTAGGTGACAAATTCCTAAGAGGATTCAAGAAAATCCCTCAGGCGAACTCGGAGATGAAAGGTGGACAAGATTTTAATAATTTATAATGAAACTTGTAGTGAACAATAACCGAGGGCCCATAACTCATAACCCATAAAATATTCAGGTGATGTTTCAAAATAATCACCCAAGAGAATTTGGAGATGAAGCTTGGACAATATTTTAATAGAGAAGTTATAGTAAAAATGATTTGGGGCCCAAAAATAATGAGAGAGGAAAACTCCATGATATGCACAACTAGGCTTGGTGACAAGTACTCCTGAGAAATCCAAGAAGCGGTTTGGGAGATAAAGTGAGGACAATAACCGGGCAGACAGATGGACGGACAGTCGGTGCGTTTACCATATGCCTCTCTTCGGAGGCATACACAATTAAAGCAAATATTGTAACGTCAAAATAGATGATTGCGTGGAAGCAGAGGATGTCTTCAGACGAATAAAAATTAGTACTGGTAATGAGAGTCAATATGTAAAATACTAATGTGAATATATATACTTTGTAATTTTAAATCAGATCGATTTAATCTTATTGATTTCAACATTTCTTATCATCAACGAACCTAAAAAAAAGTAATAATATATTGTACAGACTGCTTTCATAATTGAATTATCAAACTTTTTTTCTCTGTCACATAATCATACATTTGTATATATTATGTTATTTACCACCTTAAAATGACTTAAGCAAAATAACATTAAATGACTAAGGGGTGCAAATTAAATTTGCGACTTTAAGTATATTTTTCTAACACTTGAAAACTGAATTTATAGCTATGATATGTTTTGTAAATGAAGACTGCAGAGGTGGTAAAAGTTTCAAGAGCTTTTAAACATTTCAAGTTTTATGATATCAACCCTCATTTGAACTCGACAATTTTTATTCCAAAGCAAACACACATATACAATACAATTTACGTGTTTGTCTATAGCTATTGGAATTGTCAAGCGAAAAAGTAGGATACTGAATGGCCCTGAAACGAGAGCACCTGGGGTTTAAACATAAAGAACACGATGGCAGGAATAAAGCAATCATACCGAGCTTTGTCATTTTTTTAACGATTTCTTTAGAAACCTTTTCAAACGCTAAAGCCCCTGTCAAAGTTATGAACACTGAAAGGTAAGGATTGTGATCAACTATTGATGGATTAATTACCATTCTTGCAGATCGCTGACAAATATTATGTTTGTAGCATTTCGTTTAGAATTTACAGGTGGTTATCACGAATTAATATTTTGGCTGATTTCTTTTATTGATAAATCACATACTGGTTGAGAATACAGAATTGCTGTATGTTTTAAACTGCAATTTAAATTCTGAAATAAATTAAAATGTCGATGAAGCAAAGCAATTTCTTTAATGTTTTTCTATTATCTTTGATTAATATCCCTTCAAAATTGCAGACTGTTGAACAATTAAATCGTTGCGGTGACTTTTTTGAACGATTTATAATTTTTTCGTTTTCATTTTCTTTAACAAGAACTTGAAATTTGTCTATATATTTGTTTTTAACGGAAAGTGTGCATACATGAATAAAACTATTAAAGTTTATAACAACATGGAAAAGTTAAATTTTAGCAAGAAAACCTCGCTACACCGCTTAAATCTATCTGGCATTGGATTAAAGGGCTGCAGTCTTGTTATCTTGCCTTTAAATATTCTACTGAACGAGTGTTATGTTTGAAAGAAAACAAAGTGTTTAATGACATTTAATTACCCGCAGATTATTGAAGAATGATCTGTGGAACACTTTGATTTTATTTAAATGGTAAGCCATATATTTGCCAAGGTTTTAATTAAAAAAGTTTGAGATGATTGTTTAATCATAAATTAATCGTTACGTAGTTCACGACACGAATCTTTCACGTGATGTTATAATTGTTATACTTATTAATAAGGTTATGTTATGGTGTGCTATTAAACATACACATCGATAATGGAAACTAGAAAACTAATGAATGGACGCCAGTTTAAGATTCAAGTCACATAACGTTGAGAACTGAAACCAAACTTACCCACTAATGTTGCGTTAAACGCTATTCCAGCATTACATATATTGTTGTCCTTTTCCGCTGCAACTACACTTGCAACTCTATTGCCATGACTACAAAAACACAAACCATCTTGAAAACAATTATGTGCCTTACTAGTTCTTTCTTCGATCAGCATTAATTCCATGAACTGAAATGCTTCAAGGTCACTAAACGACAATTACACCTTTTTATAATAGAGTAACGAAAAGGGAGCATTCTAAAAATATCAGTACCGATACTGGCAATAGGATCAGCAGAAGAGCTGTTTTAGATGCAGTAACTGATCTGCTTCTGCACACATTTATTTGAAACAATATAATTATGATACAAAAATCTATATATACTAATGCCATCTTACTCAGTCCTTTCTACTGCTTCATTGCTCATGTTCGTAAAAAATTCTGGTGTAACGTCCATATTTAGCTTTATAAAATTGTAACTCAAACTGGTTTCCTGAAACAACAAACGACAGCCTTTTGGACACGGAGCATTATCTACCATTCAACAAATCGAAATAAGTTGTCAGAGTAATTAAAGCAAAGTTGAATAGGAAAACACGCTAAACTGAGCTAAAAAGTTTGATTTAAAAATTGAAAGGGTTGTGTGATACGATTGGTTAAAAGTAAATTAACAAAAATACAGTAAAAAGTAAAACAAATATTTAAATAATGGAGAGGGGAAGGGGCGCTGTTTTTTTGGCGGTGATGATTAAAAACATTGTTCTGGAGAATTGCTATTGAAAAAACTAAGAACACATACATAGTTTTAGTAGTTTGTGGCGAAGGGGCGGTGGGGCTTTTGAGCTCCGAAAATTTTAAAATGTTTGTACAGCAAAAAAAAAAGAGAAAAAAATAACATACAAAAGTACGAAACATTATAGAGGATGAGGGCGTTCCGGAAAATGTTGTTGCTGTTGCAAATGAAAAAAAAATCTACGAATAATAAATTTTAAAAATCTAAAATATTGTGTGTGAATGAAAATACTCAGAATAACATAACCTATAGGCGAGTATGTAAGTTACGTTTTGCCGTGAATATCCTCGCCCTTTACGACAATAAAAAGCAGATGTATTTTTCAGTGTGATGCTTGAAATTCATAATTAATGAGGTCGAGCAAAGTAAGTTGTGTCTACGACAGAAACTGATATGCATACTGTCAAGTAAATATTTTGAAAAAATGTCGTTTCTTTCTCTTCAAGCAGGGGACGGCCAATTTTCTATAATCCGAAGCGATTTGTAAAATGCCTGTTTTGTAAACTTTTTCTTAAAATGTTAAACGCAATTAATACGTTATGTTTTAAAGATTTTCTAACAGAAAATCTGTAGTACATGTACCAAGGGTATGAAACACTTCAAGGAACCTGTCCATGTGGTTCACTTTAATGACGTTGCAAAGTTTGCACCACTTCTTATATGTAAAACAAAAACTGCGTGCTTTTTGTGGAAGTTTTATGACTGGCAATATACCGACCAAAATAGACTGATAATGACATGTTTAAGCGTTTTAAACTGTTAAATGACGCGTTTAAGATACATTTTTATGAATATGTGGATTCGAAATTGTTATCCAAATACAAGGATATTCGCCAAAATCACTATTTAAGAATCATCGATTCTTTATAGTACGTATTAGACATTAATTACTTGTCTAATTTTTAAAAAGGAACTTGCATGCAAACATTAACTATAAAATTGTTTGTCCAAAAAGGGAATATTTTTGTATTTGTAAAAAATAGAAAAAAGAGTATTTGTTTTTGACAATCTAATCCGGCATCTTATGGTAAAACGTATAAACTATTTAAAACTATTACAATAATGCTGTAAATTTTTACGACGTTGCACTTAAATTCCAACCTTGAAGTTCACTCATAATATTGCCGTAGTTTGATCACAATGCAAAGTAATCAATAGGACTTTGTACATTAATCTTAGATATGAAGATACAAAAGTTAAAAAAGAATAACTTTAACTGCTTGCTTGCTTCTCAAAATAAACGAGACTGCACACAAACTGAAACCAAAAGAGGGATGCACACTGCCAACAAGGAAAAAGAAAATAGGACGTTTTAAAAGAAAAAATAAGAAAAAAAAGTTGCGAAAAGAGAGCTGTCTTGATTACAACTTACAATAGTGTTTTTCAAATCGAGTAGGTCTATATTTATGCCAACGTCATTGACGGCTATTGTGACACCTTTGCCCGTGAACCCTAAAAGCCAGACCTCTTCAACCCTCATTCCATAGTAATGTTCACAGACGATGATCGGCTTCAAAAAAATAAAACAAATGTTTATATACGTATGTCTGAGCAAACACAAAATGTTAATTAATTATGATGAAAACTTATAGCAATTAAAAAAATAATCCAATATATGTGTATTTTTTCTAGAACTTTTTCCCATTAATCAAACCAACTGCTTCAACTTGCACATATTTGTTCTGAAGTAATTTATAACTGTTTTTGTTTATGAATTACATTGACAATCAAAACTAGTTACCTGGTTTGGTGAAGAATTTGGTGGATTATCACTTGCTGCTTTAAGAGTGTTGTCGTAAACCCTGACTGCCTCCCAGGCTATTATCTACGAAAAAGAATACCAGGATAACATTAAATAAGCATTATCGGACAGTATTCGTCCAAAATGATTTGTTCTGTTGACATTTAAGCACTTTTAAGGTATTTGTTTAAGCAGGATATACATTTTAAATCATTTTTGCCACACCATAATTCAGATGACATCAGTGTTTGCATCATGGAGGTGGTTTCTGGATTATGGCAATAAGGTCTAAAAAATAAGCTTTGCTCTCTTTCCGTTCGCCACACTCATAACAGTAGTTCCAAGTAACCCTAAGTCTTCAGACTTTAAAGTATGGTATGAACTTCTATTGTTTCTCGAATCAATGGGACCTTTAAGATCAAATGGGTTCCCCTCAATAGTGAAGAACCCTGTGACCCGGGTTTTAAACTTAACATTACAGTTGTTGTCATTATATTGACAGACGCAACGTATTTGGGGGAAACTGGGTCCGTAAAAGTCAAATCAATTACCGCCAAAAAGTGAAGAACCCTTTGATTCTTCAAAATTGTATGATTGTTGTCCGTGAGTACATGGCTGCTTTTGATTTTTGAGGTCGTTGGGTCAACGGTCAGTGTCCTAGTCACGGAGGCCTTATAGGTAAAAAAGTGAAGGACTCTTTTTAAAAGAGCTTTCAAACTTCAGATTACTTCTGTAATCCTTTAGTAAAGGACTGCTATTGTTGTTTAGGCTACCAGTTCAAAAAACAGTGTCACCGAGGTTTAAAGTGAAATAAGTACCCGCTTATTAAATCGACAACCATTGGATCAAGTGTCTTAAAGAGTTCCTAAAAAAAGAATTCAAGACTTTCATAACAAATTTGTTTTAACACCTGCTGATAAGGCTTCTAATAATGTAATAATAGTGTGACGGGTACACTATATTAATATTCAAACTGATGAACTGAACAGCACTAATGCTTATGTACTGACTTCTTCATCTGAGAGTGATATTGTTACTGCACACACTCTACAAATTACAAAATTTAGAATCAGTATTGAGCCGAAACAAGACAAAGTACCTACTATTTATTGGTTGCCTAAAATGCATAAAACACCGTACAAAGCAAGATTTATTGCTAACTATAGTTCTTGCACTACTACTAAATTATCCGTGCTCTTAACATCTTGTCTTACAGCTATTAAAGAACATGTTATTAGGTATTGCGATAAGGTTTTTGAAACTTCTGGCAAAAATTTATTTTGGTCGATTAAAAATTCAAATGACGTTTTGAAAAAGCTTAAATCAAATAAATCAAATAACTTTCAGGCGTTCTGTTTGTCTACTTATGATTTCTCAACTTTATATACCTCGCTCCTTCATAATTTAATAAGAGACAAACTAACCAGTCTCATTGAGAAACTTTCATCGCTTGTAATGAACATAGGGCATTTTTTACAGATGGTTTTTACGATAATTATACTTTATGGACTTGCCAAGACCTAATAGAGTCGCTAACTTTCTTATTGGATAATATTTATGTTAGATTTGGTACTTCTAGTTATAAACAAGCAATAGGCATCCCAATGGGTACTAATTGTGCACCCCTTGTTGCTGATCTGTTTTTATACTGTTATGAAAGAGACTTTATGTTATCTCTTTCTACTGAACATCAAGATGATATTATTACAGCTTTTAACAACACCTCGAGGTACCTTGATGATTTATTAAATATAGATAATAACCATTTTCCATTACTGGTTAATAAGATCTACCCTAAAGAACTACAGCTTAATAAAGCGAACACTTCAGAAAAGCAAGCAAACTTTCTCGATCTAAATCTGTCAATTGAAAATGGTTATGTCACTACTAAAATATATGATAAAAGAGATGATTTTAATTTTAATATAGTAAATTTTCCGTTTTTAGATGGCGATGTTCCCCGTGCAACATCTTACGGGGTTTATATTTCACAGCTTGTTCGCTTTTCAAGAGCTTGCAACGATATTAATGATTTCAATGAACGTAATCTTTGCATTACAGAAAAACTTTTAAAACAAGGTTATCGGTATCACAAATTAAGGAAAACCTTTTGCAAGTTTTATCGTCGATACCCAGATTTAATTAATAAATACAGGTGCAGTTTAAAATCACTTTTGCAACAAGGTATTTCACAGCCAGTTTTTTATGGAGACTTAATTTATAAACTCAAGAAGATAAAGGGCAATGTTAACTTCTCCCTGTTATTCGTAAAAACCATCTGTAAATTTAAAAAGAAAGGTTACCAACATGATATTTTACAGCGCTCTGCATGCCTGGTGATTAACCTTTCTACAGTTGATCATTATGCTTACCTCTTTGGTTGCACGACGGTGGCAGGGGTTTAAGAGTTTATGAAGGTTTATGGGGAAATCTTTTCTTAAAAGAACCTAGGAGCTCGATTTGTTTCTTTTATCCCTGTCATCGTGTTCTTGCTGATTTTACTCCAGGAGCTCTGGTCTCGGTAAGATCATTGAGTTCCCGCTCTTTGACTTTGCAATGCTATTAGATTCTTATGTTTTATATGTTTGTGTGCTTTTGCATGCAACATTGTTGAGCCAATAAGTGGGTTGGAGTTGTTTCACCAAGACAAATTGTATTTGTTTTGTAATATGAGAACCTGTTGGGGCAAGTGTGAGGTTGGTGCACCCTAGAGCCTGGTTTAAACCCCCAGTGGCAATTTGATTTGCCACTGACCGTTCCAAGGCGGTAACCCCTCGGGTTCTCATTTTTGTTAATTGTTAGTGGTGTCTCTTTTGAAACTGATCATTTTATTAACCATACTCTCTCCCTCTCTTCTTCTTGACTGTGTAGAGAGGCTGTTTTTTTCTGAATGTGGCGATTCCTGATATGCATATTTCACCTTTTTTTAAAACTTTACAGTATAATTAGACTCCTTGAATACATGGCCGCTTTTTATTTGAAGTCACTTGGCCGAAGATCAACATCATGGAGATCTTAAGGGTTATATCCATCAACAAGTCACTAAACATCGTCATCCGAGAGCCTTCAAAATTCACGTTATAATTAATTGATTCTGAGCAATTAACATCTATTGCTTTTGGTGTAACATTTCTAACCATAATATTCCCCCATGTCCATCTAGCCAATTCAACAAGACAACTCATACAAATGATATTGTCTCTACCTGGGAGCGAACCCACATCGTCACGGCGACAGCGTCTAGCCCTGTAATTCCGACGACGCAACCAATTTAGCTTAAATTTGTTAATTTGAGTAGTCTATTGTCACTGACCAATTTTCGAATTTCAAAATTTTTATACACATTTGCTCTCTTTTTGTCCTTTTGTTCTGAGGCTATTCCTTTTGAGACATTCAGTGCCAAAACAATTGCTACTGTGGTTTTAAAGCAGGTTAAATGGTGCACGAACATCTCACTTGTTCAAACATGTACTCAAATAAAGGAACAAGTATTAATTTTATCTTTGGAAATAAGCTCCTACCCACCCATCAACTCGACAATGTTGCATGCAAAAGCAAACAAATTAAACATAAGAAGCTAATTGAATTGTCGTGCAAAACGGTGGGTATTCATTGACCTTACTAATACCAGAGCCTCTGAAGTCCAATCAGTAGGAACACGATGGCATGGATGAACATGATGAAAGGGGTAAAAGAAAAATAATTATTGTATCTTCTTGGTTCAATTTAAAATTTCCCAAATTAATCTTCATAAAATGTGAAATATGCCTGTCAGGAATCGCCACACTCAGAAAACCCCACTTAGAAAAAACGGAGAGAGGAAACGAGAGCAAAATGTTCATTAGAATACCGATTTCAAATGACACCACAAACAATTTACGAAAAAAAAAAACCCTAGGGGTTACTGTCCATGAGCGAGTTTAAACCAGGTTCTGGCGTGCACCAACCTCACACTTGCCTTAACATCTTGTCTTACAGCTATAAAAGAACATGTAATTAGGTATTGCGAAAAAGTTTTTGAAACTACTTGCAAAAATTTATTTTGGTCTATAAAAAATTCAAATGACGTTTTGAAGAAACTTAAATCAAATAATTTTCAGGCGTTCTGTTTGTCTACATATGATTTTTCTACCTTGTATACTTCTCTCCCTCATAATTTAATAAGAGACAAGCTAACCAGTCTTATTGAAAATACTTTTGCTAGAGAAAATAAAACATTTATTGCTTGTAATGAACATAGGGCATTCTTTACAGATGGTTCTTATGATAATTATACTTCATGGACCTGTCAAGACCTTATACAGGCGCTCACATTTTTATTGGATAATATTTATGTTAGATTTGGTACCTCTATTTATAAGCAAGTAATAGGCATTCCAATGGGTACTAATTGTGCACCCCTTGTTGCTGATCTGTTTTTATACTGTTATGAAAGAGATTTTATGTTATCTCTTTCTACCGAATATCAAGATGATATTATTACAGATTTTAACAACACATCGAGGTACCTTGATGATTTATTAAATATAGATAATAACCATTTTCCATCACTGGTTAATAAGATTTATCCTAAAGAACTACAGCTTAATAAAGCGAACACTTCAGAAAAGCAAGCAAACTTTCTTGATTTAAATCCATCCATTGACAATGGTTACGTCACTACTAAAATTTATGATAAAAGAGATGATTTTAATTTTAATATAGTAAATTTTCCGTTTTTAGACGGCGATGTTCCTCGTGCGACTTCTTACGGGGTTTATATCTCACAGCTTGTTCGCTTTTCAAGAGCTTGCAACAATGTGAATGATTTCAATGAACGTAATCTTTGCATTACAGAAAAACTTTTAAAACAAGGTTATCGGTATCACAAATTAAGGAAAACCTTTTGCAAGTTTTATCGCCGATATCCAGATCTAATTCATAAATACAGGTGCAGTTTAAAATCACTATTGCAACAAGGTATTTCACAGCCAGTTTTTTATGGAGATTTAATTTATAAACTTAAGAAGATAAAAGGCGATGTTAATTTCTCCCGGTTATTCGTAAAAACCATCTGTAAATTTAAAAAGAAAGGTTACCAACATGATATTTTACAGCGCTCTGCAGGCCTGGTGATTAACCCATCTACAGTTGATCATTATGCTTACGTCTTTGGTTGCACGACGGTGGCAGGGGTTTAAGAGTTTATGAAAGTTTATGGGGAAATCTTTTCTAAAAAGAACCTAGAAGCTCGATTTGTTTCTTTTATCCCTGTCATCGTGTTCTTGCTGATTTTACTCCAGGTGCTCTGGTCTCTGTAAGATCATTGAGTACCCGCCCTTTGGCTTTAAAATGCTATTAAGGTAAGACCTGTGTAATGAATACCTATATCCAGAAGAGTATCCAAGGGAGGTAACTATAGTAGTAAATTAGATTAGATTTCTCTCATGCAAGAGGACCATGGTTCAAATCCCACAGGAAGCTATTTTTTTGTAAGCCTAGAGCTTAAATAATTGGCATACTTCTTTTTTTCCTGTGTAATTCTGTAATTGAATATAAAATTCTCATGATTTAAACTAAAATAAGCAAAATAATCAAGATTTAAGGGGTTTTCGCTATCAGAATAGTGTTTATTCAAGTCATCAATTGGAAAATTTCTAAAACTGGACGGTAAACTTCTCTGAAATTTTGTTTTAATTTTGTTTAAGGTATATAGTTAAAAAATGGTAAAGTTTGGTATATTGCACCAATCAGGACTTTGCACAATTTTCATTAATTTAGTCTCGTGAAATATAAAAAATGCATTTTTTAAATTTATTTGGTAAAAAAATGTCATTTTAAGATAAATTCTGTAGTTATATATTATATCTTAAATTGGTTTAGTAACATATAACATATTTTGGATAAACTGTAAAAAAATTAGGGTTGAATTTATCAATAACAAAAAATTTTGTCACCGATTAAAGAAATAGGATACTTTCACGTTTTTTCTCACTTTTTTTAAATAAAAAAAGCTAAAAATCTCAAAAACTACATGGTGAAAATCATTAAAATTTTGCATACAAGTCAGTGGTATGAAGCAGTTGATGAAAATATAATCAGATGTTGGATTCTTAATAGTGCCTATTACACAGGTCTTACCTTATATTCTTATGTTTATATGTTTGTATGCTTTTGCATGCAACATTGTTGAGCTGATGGGTGGGTTGGAGTTATTTCACCAAGACAATTTGTACTTGTTTTGTGATACGAGAACCTGTTGGGGCAAGTGTGAGGTTGGTGCACCTTAGAACCTGGTTTAAACCCCCAGTGGCAATTTGTTTTGCCACTGACCGTTCCAAGGCGGTAACCCCTCCGGTTCTCACTTCCGTTATTTGTTTGTGGCGTCCAGTTTGAAACTGATTTTTGTAATACCATGCTCTCTTTTCCTCTCTACTTTTTGGCTGTGTGGGGAGGCTGTGTGTGCTGGATGTGGCCATTCCTGATATGCATATTTCATTGTTTTAACAAGTTCTTATATAAACAAACAATACAAGTTTTCTCTGTGAAATAACTCCAACCCACCAATCAGCTAAAAAATCTTGCATGCAAAAGCACACAAACATAAGACAATAAAAGAGGTAAACATATCGGTAGATGGGTTAATCACTGAGCATACAGAGTGCTGTAGAATATCATTTTGGTAACCTTGCATTTTAAATTTTAATTGCATTTTTTTCTTTTATTTATAAATCAAATCTGTTTAAAAGACTGGCTGAGAAATAGATTGTTGCAGTAAAGATTTTAAAAGCTTTTTAAAGATTTTAAAGATTTTAGTATATTTTAATTAACGCTGGGTATCGGCGATAAAACTTGCAGAAGAGTTTCCATAGTCTGTGTAACCGAACCTGTTTTAAAAGATTGTTTATTTTGTAAACATTTCGTTCATCGAAATCTTCAACATTATGAACATTGTAACAGGCCCTAGAAAAGCAAACAAGCTGTGAAATATAAACCCCGTAAGATGTTACTCTTCGGACACCACCATTAAAAAGGTAAAATTTACAATATTAAAATAAAAGTAATCTCTGTGAAAAAAAAAAATTACAAAACTTTTTTCAGTGGATATTTTAAGATCAAGAAAGTGTGCGTCATTATCTAAATTGATCGCTTTATTAAGATTGAGAGTATCACTATTTATTTTGATGAAAAAAGTTATTATCCATATTTATTAAATAGTCGAGATACACAGAAGTGTTATTAAGGCTGTAATAATAAATCAAAAAGAAAGTCTAACAACACGTCATTCTACAAGGCTCTGCATGCATCGTGATGAGCTCATCTACAGTTGATCGTTCTCCTTACCTTTTTGTTTGCACGACGGTAAGTCATGATTTACCTGATTGAGATGTAAGCCTGATAATTTCCTCAGGACACTTTGACCTCTATCGTTGCCTTTGTACTCTATAATGTATGTCTCCGGAGTTATCTAAAATAAAACAACAGTGCCATTGTATCATTTTAGCCATGGCGTGAGATTTTCGATTAACTGTTAAAATTTTTATTCTTTTTCATCAGTTTTCAATAAACAGAATGATATGTACATAAGAAGTATTCCAATTCTTTCCAAAATTGTATAAGTTAAAACATCTATAAAAGTCATTTACGTCTTCGACTCTAAAACAACAGCCCACGGTAAACTTGCTCAGAAGTCACCAACGTTATGTTACACATAGTACTTAGACCCTTGTTTTTATATAACTCGTCCAAAACACATTATTACTATTTTCATAGCAATCAAATAGAACTTAATAAATCGCTGGGAAGTAACTATTTGAACACCATTGGATAACATGTGGTTTAAGTATTCTGCTTGTTTTAAAAAAGCCGAACATAACGGGCGGGAAAGAGCGTTAACATTTGAAATCTTCATTCGTCGGTGTCAGTATGGATTATGTAATGATGATCTACTAAATCTAATGATCTCATAATTATCAGGCAATAAACTCATTAACGTCTTGATGTCAATGTTTTACAAAGATTGATAACCAGCCTATAACATCGACCACTCTACCGATTTAGTTAGCCGTTACAACCAAAAAACCAAAAAAGGTTGCCCGGATAACCCTGATATAGTGATCGTCATTATTTAGTAATCATATTACGTCAAATTTTGTCCGGGAGCATCATGTTAACGCCAGTAATATATCAATTGTCTACGAATAAGACTTTTAAGTAAGACAACATTTCCTGTAACCATTGTTTATCTTCTTTTCGAGATCCCATATTTTACGCTAAACATACATGACAGGGTTTCGCTGAGTACTGAGGTTCAGTACTCGAGTAAGTACTGAGTACTGGATGCTTAAGATGTACTTGAGTAAGTACTGAGTACTCACTTTTGTGAGTGTACTTAAGTAAGTACTGAGAACTACTTGGGGTACTCACAAGTATTTTGCGAGTACAAAAACTTTTAGTATTATTTTTATAAGTATATAGCATACACAATGTACTTTTAACTTATTCAAATGAGGTGTGCTTGTATTATTTTATTTATAATGAAGTAGTAATAATTTTATTATTGACATTGTCACTAGACAAAAAATATATAAATACACACAGAAATCAAAAGTATTCCATTATTGAAAAAAGTGACCATCAACAACTAGTTCAACTGACAATAGTCACAGGTATTTCATAGTGACATCATTAGCCTTTCAAAAGTGTCATCTAAAGCTATCTGGTCTCACCATAATCGTAATTGCAAAGGTGAAAAAACATGTTTCATCTTCCATATTATTATAATATGGTGATAATCAGTTCTGTTGACTCCATTGCTAAATCTTACAGTCTTACTGCAAGCACTGTAAATTTTAGTAAGGTATACAAATGTATTTCAACTATTGACAATTATAATGAATTATTTATTGATTTAATATAATGCATGAAATAGTATAAACAACAAGTAAGTATATATAACAGCATATACAAAATTGCCCTGCCCAATATGTGATATTAATGAATTATTTCTTACAATTCCATTTTATACATACAATTCATTAGGTAAAGTTTATTTAATTTCATACTATTTCATTGAAGTGTGACAGTACTTGTATAGTATTCGTAATGTACTCATAAGTACTGACCATTTTTCGACAGTTCTTAAGTAAGTACGAGTACTTGTACTCGTAATTTAAGAGGAGTACCGAGTCCTGCTGAGTACTTGAAAATTGGTACTCGAGTAAGTACGAGTTCAAGTACGAGTAGTGAAACCCTGATACATGACCGAACGGAAATAAAATAAACCCCGTTCATATGAACATTTCATGTTTATAGTGTCTGGTGTTTTCTTACGTGGAATTCTGCACCTTTTGGCATTTTAATGAATTAAACGAAGCATGCTTTGCGGTAAATATTGCTTATTTTCTGTCATCTGTACACTGTACTTAATGTTTGAATTGATACAATTCATAAATAGTTTTTTTCTAAAATTTCTTCGTTAATTACTTTTAAAAAGTGGTTGTTAAGTTAATAGATGTGTTATAATAAAGAACCAACGACCGCTGTGAATATTGGTGTTTATTTATCTACTGCTACATGTAAACTCCTTTTCAAAATAAAATCCAAGAGACCTAGAGAGCTAGCTTATTATTCACAGGGAAGTGCCTTATAATGTCTTATAATCATGATTGGCATCTAGTACAGTGGTTTATACCTTATCGTGTATTAATAAATGTGTATGATTATTTATTAACCTACGAGTATTTTAGTTTCATCACAAGTACATGTCATGTATGATGATATATGCTTTTATAACGTAAACAGATATCGTTGTACCTAGTACCCAGTACTTGCTATATTTTAGAGGTGTTTTGTACATAGATGCGACCCAAAATAGAAATAAAACTTTCATCTCCAAAAGCTCTCAAAAAGCCTTATTCCTTGTCTAGTCAAAGAAGGAGCTATATATTCCATTTCTTAAGTGCTTTAATGATATATTAAAGAAGCTTAAAATGAGTGTCTCTAAATCATGTGGTTGTAATTGCATTTTGAAATTTTAAGTGTCCTTAATGTAACTGACGCTGGTACTTACTCCTAGCTTATCAAACAATGAGATGGAGTGTCGCTTCCAAGAACCGGCAAGTTAACTTCGCAATAAAACTTTGGGTAGGTTTATAGTTTCTGGAGCATATTTGAGTAACCCCCTAAGGATTTCAACTAAACCTCTCGCAGGTGTTGACCTGTGGAATGACGTATCTAAGTACCATGTTCCTGCCTTAAAGATCACGGTCACAATTCAACCATTTAAACAATCTAGCTTCCGAAGCATAACTCAGTAACTAAAGAAGGTTCAGAATTCTTATAGCATAAATGTTCCGCTCAATATTTAAGTTGTGAATCGTTTTCACTATTGTATTAGTGGATATATCAATTTCTGAAATAATGAATATATTCAGTAAAAACCGTAAAATGAACAGTAAGCAATGATCAAAGAAAGAACGAGTTATTATTTTTCTGTCTGCCCATTTAACATTAAAGTTAATTTACAAGAAAATTGAAATATTTCTAGCCTATACCGCAAATTTAACTGTACGAAGTTGTATGTTTTAATTGCGGACTCGATGATAACAAATTGTTACCAGATTGAAGACAAAGGTATAATATCTTGGACTAATTTCCGTTATCTGACAATCCACAAATATGCAAATATTTTCTGAGGACAGATGTTGCGCACTTAATTAAGGGCTTTACCGTCAAAATATTAAGATTATTTGTCTCATGCATTGCAGTGTTGTCGTTACTTACTTTTCATTCTAATTGTGTAAAAATTGCTAAAGTGCCTATTTTGCTTTTTTTGATAAATTATCCCGGGAAATGACGAGTATTTGAGAATGCCTAATTTGAACATTGTTCGAACAAACAAAATAGCAATGATCAGTACGTCACATAGTAGATTCAAATAGTTCATACTAGTTACTAGTATTCAACAGTCCCATTGGATACCTGATCACCCCTCTATATGCCGCTCTGGTAAAAAACACCAATCGGAATAGTTGTTTTCATTTTCCCTTTGAAGTTTTGGAAAAAAAATCGTTTTTATTAAATAAATAAAAAAATACAAATTTTATTTACAAAACTTCAATGATTAAAAAGGAAAAAAGCAAGCACCATAGACAGCTACGTCGAAAACAAATACATTTAATATGTTAAATGCTTAATAACTTTAAATATAAGTTATACGCCTTTCCAATAAACAGTTTCGCAGTCCTGTACGAGTTACTTCCCGCGACCGAAAATCAATCCAAAACGAGGCTCTGCAGGATAGCTGAACGATCGGGCTAATGGCTTAAGCACATAATAGCTAACCTTATCCGCTATATTGCAGGTCTGCATTCGTCGCCGGCGGTGAAAAAATAAGTTGCTGGTCTGTTATTCTAGCCAGACATTTTTATGTTTACTATTTGTTAGATATTTAGATTTTTAATGATTTAAGAACATGTACCATTCTTGTTGATAGTAGGCAGTATGAAACGCAATTTGGACAAACATAAGCATTAATTTTACCAATTATGTACAACAATTTCTTCTGAAAATCTTTTCTGCTGAAAATATATTTTACCGGTGTAAATGTTGCAAATTGCTAAGGCTAGTAATGCGCTATTATCCGGAAATCGTGATATGTCAACATCTGGTTACATGATCTGTAGACAAAAAAATACAATCTGAATTTGTTGATACTTACACATTTGAACAATAGAATTGTCCTAAAAATTTAAGGCGTTTATGGTCAACGAATAAATAATTGGAATATTTAAAAATGTTACGTATACTTCACAAGCAAATATGATAGATTCTGTCTTGAAATAAAACAGGATCGGTAATCTGATTGTTTGTTGTAGAAGTATCATTCGTAGAATAAAATCCAAGGATTTAGATGCCGGCTTCCAAAAAAATGGGAATATATATATCACAATATGATTGCATATCCAATTTAGATTTCTTAGGTTTGACAGATTGTAATTTTGTCATAAAAGCCCATACTCTTAATTAAACATATATAAAATGTTTTGACAAGATTTGTTTCTTATTGACGGCTTTTCTTTCTATAACGTGTCGTAATGTTGATTAAGAATCAATATTAGTGCTAAATCAAATACATTTGCTGGCACATCCAGTAGTTAAAGGACTCCGAAATACTTAAGAATTGGGAGGTGTAGATACCTTGCAAATAGAAATTACACGATCTCTATTGGTCAATGATATCTGTCCCTTTAAGTAATTTACAGATGACCCCGTGTGCGAGACAGTTTGACATGTTTATGGCATGCTGCCTTCAAAATCAATCGCCGCCGACATAATCACAACATGATGTCAGTAGTTGAATAGACACGCTAATCCGGAAATGAGACTCAATTAAGCCGTGAAGAGAACACTGCGACTGTCTGTTAGTTCAAGTCGTTTAGTGTTTGATGCAGGGAATAATGAATTGACACTTTTAGTCAGAAACCTGATTGTTTTATAAATTATTTTCAAAAATATCATAACGCTGATGTATTATTACTAATTCAAATAGAAAATATATTTTTCAAAAAAGAATTTTATGATAAAAAAGAAAGTTGTAGGTACATATTCCCTATTACGTTATTACAGCGAGCAATCATTTATCCTGTAGAGCAGTCACGTGACTGGACAGGGGAGGTAACCAAATAAATTCATCGAATTATTGGAAAGGCGTATAAAGGGGCACTTTTTAGCTCACCTCTAGCAGTCACATTTTTGCCCCGATTGTCATGAGACTTGGTCAGGATGTTTGTCCCGATGATTTCTCAAAAGAGTTCGAATATGGGTCATCTGGGTCCGAAAACTAGGTCACTGTTACTAAAAATAGAATTTTCTTGTGAGCACTCTAGCGGTCACATTTTTGCTCTGATTGTCATTAAACTTGGTCAGGATATTTGTCCCAATGATTTCTTGGAAGAGTTCAAATATGGGTCATCTGGGTCCAAAAACTAGGTTACTGTTACTAAAAATAGAATTTTCTTGTGAACACTCTAGCGGTAACATTTTTACTCCGATTGTTATGAAACTTGGTCAGGATGTTTGTCCCAATGATTTCTTGGACGAGTTAGAATAAGGGTCATCTGGGTCCAAAAACTAGGTCACTGTTACTAAAAAAAGAATTTTCTTGTGAACACTCTAGCAGTCACATTTTTGCTCCGATTGTCATGAAACTCGGTCATAATGTTTGTCCCAATGATTTCTTGGAAGGGTTCGAATATGGGTCATCTGGGTCCAAGAACTAGGTCAGTGTTACTAAAAATAGAATTTTCATGTTAAGACTCTAGCGGTCACATTTTTGCTCCGATTGTCATGAAACTTGGTTAGGACGTTTGTCCCGATGATTTCTTGGACAAGTTCGAATATGGGTCATCTGGGTCCAAAAACTAGGTCACTGTGTCTAAAAATAGAATTTTCATGTGAACACTCTAGCGGTCACATTTTTACTCCGATTGTCATGAAACTTGGTCAGGATGTTTGGCCCAATGACTTATCGGAGGAGTTAGAATATGGGTCATCTGGGTCCAAAAACTAGGTCACTGTTACTAAAAATAGAATTTTCTTGTGAACACTCTAGCAGTCACATTTTTAGTCCGATTGTCATGAAACTTGGTCATGATGTTTGTACCAATGATTTTTTGGACGAGTTCGAATATGGTTCATCTGGGTCCAAGAACTAGGTCACTGTTACTAAAAATAGAATTTTCATGTGAACACTCTAGCGGTCACATTTTTGCTCCGATTGTCATGAAACTTGGTCAGGACGTTTGTCCCAATGATTTCTCGGACAAGTTCGAGTATGGGTCATCTGGGTCTAAAAACTAGGTCACTGTTACTAAAATAGAATTTTCTTGTGAACATTCTAGCAGTCACATTTTTGCTCCGATTGTCATTAAACTTAGTCAGGATGCATGTCCCAATGGTTTCTTGGACAAGTTGTTCGAATATGGGTCATCTGGGTCCAAAAACTAGGTCACTGTTACTAAAAATAGAATTCTCTATTGAACACTATAGCGGTCACATTTTTGCTCCGATTGTCATGAAACTTGGTCAGGATGTTTGTCCCAATGATATCTCGTACAAGTTCGAATATGGGTAATCTTGGTCCAAAAACAAGGTAACTGTTACTAAAAATAGAATTTTCTTGTGAACACTATATCGGTCACATTTTTGCTCCGATTGTCATGAAACTTGGTCAGGATGTTTTTTTCCAATGATTTCTCAAACGAGTTTGAATATGGATCATCTGGGTCCAAAAACTAGGTCACTGGTACTTAAAATAGAATTTTCTGGTTAACACTCCAGCGGTCACATTTTTGCTCAGATTGTCATGAAACTTGGTCAGAATATTTGTCCCAATGTTCTTTCGGATGATTTCTAATATGGGTCATCTGTGTCCGAAAACTAGGTCACGTTTTTAGAATTATCTTGTCATGGCTGTAAATTTGTTATTTCTCATTGGATTTCAAAATAACTTGCCATACATGTTCACCATGAGAAGGCGGTGTGTCTAGTACAATGCCCATGTCGGTTGGTCCATGGTCAACGTCACTGTTACCAAAAAATAGAATTTTCTTGTTAACATTCTAACTGTCACATTTTTGCTCTGATTGTGATGAAACTTGGTCAGGATGCCTGTCCCAGTAATTTCTCGGACGAGTTCGAATATGGGTCATCTGGGTCCAAAAACCAGGTCACTGTTAGTAAAAATAGAATTATCTTGTCTTGGCTGTAAATTTGTTATTTTTCATTGTTTTTCAAAATAACTTGGCACAACTGTTCAACATGACAAGGCGGTGTGTCGAGTACAATACCCATGCCGGTTGGTCCAAGGTCAAGGTCACTGTTACTAAAAATAGAATTTTCTTGTTAACACTCTAGTGGTCACATTTTTGCTCCAATTGTCACGAAACGTGGTCAGGACATATGTCCCAGTTATTAATTGGAAGAATTTGAATATGGTTCATCTGGGGTCAAAAACTAGGTCGCTGTTACTAAAAATAGAAAAATTTTGTCCAGGCTGTAAATTTGTTATTTCTCATTGGATTTTAAAATAATTTTGCTGAAAAGTTCACCATGACAAGGTGTTGTTTCGCTTACAATACCCATGTCCAAGGTCAAGATCACTGTAACTAAAAATAAAATTTTCTTGTTTGGGCTGTAACTTCCTAATGAATGGAGTGATTTCAAAATATCTTTAAATAAATGTTCACCATGACAAGGGGGTATGTTGCGTACAATACCCATGCCGGTAGGTCCAAGGTCAAGGTCACTGTAACTTAAAATAGCATTTTCTTTTCCAAGCTGTAAATTTGTTGTTTCTTATTGGATGTTAAAATAACTTGGTGTAAATGTTCACCATATCCTGACGTTGGGTCACATAAAACACAACTTTGTTATACTCAGGTGAGCGATAAAGGGCCATCATGGCCCTCTTGTTTAAATATTTCAATTTCATATGGTGAAAGCTTATAAGTACAATAAGTAGTGTTTAGAATAATTGTTAATAATTTAGTTTTTTTTTAAGAATGTCAGCATGAAGAAGTAGTATTTCCTGTTGTTGTTTTCTGTAACAAAATTATATCATTATGCATTTTATGCTTGTCCAGTATTCGTTTTCAGATGAATATTCAATAACAAAAGACTTACTGTTGATATGTTCAACAGAATCAAATATCCTATATCCAATAGCCTATATCCAGATCTTCAGAAAACAATTTTTGTCATTAATTTTAATCTCTTCCAATGTATTGAAATGTTTTTGACAAACTTCCGGTTGCTGACATGGGCATAAATTTAGGCTTCATTACAAATGAAGAGGAATGCAAGAAACGTACGATTCATTTTCAAGATTTCAAGATTTTTATTCATACTCTCAATATATAAACACATGTAAATATGAGGAACACAAGAGGATTCGAGAAAATAAATATAACATACCGGTATCCAACAAAATATTCACCGGAGAAATACATATTGCGTCATAAACAAATAAACAATAGGATTTTCGCGTTATTAAAAAACTTTACTGAAATTTCATTATAATATCTTGTACAAATATGCAAAACTTCCTGTATTCAGAAAACATATTTAAGTTCATGTTCATTAATTTGTTAAATTTCACAATATTGGGTCTTGTATAGTAATCAGTTTTTAACATTTGTTTCCGTTTATCAGTAAAATCTGGGCATTCTTATAAATAATGATATTCATCACCGATTGATAATTTTCAGATCCAAAGTTGTATTTAAATAATTGGTAATTTTCGCAACTGCTTGCATTTTTTAAATTTGAGTACAAATCATTTAGGAAAATATCTTTTATTTTTTGTTTAACCATAACACTCATGTCTCAACAGCCATGGTTTTCATAAACAATTCACTCGCAAAGTAATTTTTGATCAATTTAAAATTCCATTTATTTGCAATGCATAGTCTATAATTATAAAGTTAAATCAATAAACATCTTATGAAATCAACAGCAATAATATCTAAAGCATTGTGTGATTTCAGACATGGTAAAACTTTTGAGATGATCTAAATGCTAAATCTAATGATCTCATTAACGTCTTGATGTCAATGTTTTACAATGATTGATAACCAGCCTATAACATCGACCACTCTACCGATTTAATTAGCCGTTACAAAAAAAAAGATTGCCCGGATAACCCTGATATAGTGATCCTCATTATGTGACAAAATTAAAAAACTCCAACTGTGAATGTATTTCCACCGTTAGGTAAAAGTTTCACGACATCGCTCATTAGTGTTTCGGTTTTCGACATTTATCGACGTATAAATATCTTCAAAGAAGTGATAATGACAATTTAAACTTTATCGTCTCAATATCTTCAAAGAAATGATAATGACATAATTTAAACTTACTAGGTCGCAAAGATAAATATTTCGTAAGGCTTTTGTATATTCCATCACATGTTTGTTTTTCATATTAGATAATAAATAACAGCCATTTCTGATAAACAAGTTAATAAAAGAAAAGAAATTGTGTACCTCATACAACAATGTAAAACTGTTCTCCTTAAGTAGCAGCATTATTTTCTCTTTATACGTTTTATTCACTTTTATCGCATATCTATTGCTTTCTTCAAAATCATTGCTAGCGCACCTCAAAATAAAAATAAAAATAATATATGAAAAAGTGACAATCATTTTCAAATGATTCTGTAGTCAGACGCATGTCCGTGAATGTAATATACTGCAAGATGATCATCATATATACTTTAATCGTGATGAAGTCATATGTGTAGGTAAACGCTGTATTTGCTTATCTTAGGATGTAAGTATTTCGAGTGTCATTTTGATTTATATTAGTTTCGTTTATCTTTTTTTCTCAATGAGTGCGTTTATTTAAATACAGCTGTACAAATGTAATATAAAGTACCTAAGAATTGAAAACTCTATTTGATTGTAAAAATACAATGTAAGAGTGAAATCATTCTTAAATAATAATATGAAATAAGGCACTGCCTCTCTCGGAATCGACAAATCAAAAGTGAAGGATATCGTATGTTTTCGTATGTTTAACAGTGAAACAAAGAAACAAGTCATCATTTGTTTTACTTTTTAACCCAAACTGGTCAAGGTTATAAGATGCAACCCTATATCTTAATGAGGTGAATGATTCTGTGAAGTTTGGAAGAATCCTTTGAGAAGTTGAATGCACCAATTTGCCTGTAAAATCTTAGTTAAACAGCACCAAAATGTGATCAAAATGCAAGGCTGACAGATGATATTAGAAATATAGACTCATAAAAATCTGGTTAACAAGGTAGATTGCAAAACATCATTCCACAACACCTAAAATTCTGACTTGGAATATGGTGACACAAATGACAGAGCAAGTAGCAAAGCTTGTCATATTCTTTAAATATTCAAGCTTGAAATCAACAAACATACGTCTGGGTCTGATGACTTAAGATAATACTATGTGTGACAGGATATAGCAACTTATTATCCGAATAGAAAGAAACATTCAAATTAGTCCATGAACAGAAAAGCAAATGCTGAAAAAGTCTATTCCTATTTTCTATGGTTCCGTTTAACAGCAAATTATATTCATAACAAAATTATACTGAAGGTGTTGATCAGTTATTGTTCGTCAATCAGGTCTACATCAAAACGTTATTGTATTATTTGATATCACAATCAAACAGTATTATTGTATATACAATTCTTTTTCTTGTCCATTGACATCAACTTCCCAAGCAGCAGCTTCTATTGCAGTAATTAGTGGTGGAAGTAACATATCATAAGGCTTAATGCTCCCTCTACTGTCTAGAACAGTTAAACTGATCTCCCCACAGCATTCCATGTGAAGCTGTTTTCCTAAAATATTAAATTCAACAGCCAATTAATTTTTCAAAAATAATTTTATATCTTATGGCTTTTATAAATTTATTTGTTGACAGTCAAAACTGATTTACAATATTTAGACAAAAAAAGTCAAATAAATTGATTTTGTATGCTCTGATAATTACTTCAAGTATCCTGACTTGACTTACTCTATGGAGACTCCTTATATCACATGGACAACAGTATAGTTCCGTGTCAGATCTGGATCTAAACTCTTGGTAAGAAATAACCTCATGGATCTAAACTTAAACATTGTAGATCCTGATCAGACTGCTCAGATGAGCCTGCTGAAGTGGATATACATTGGTCACTAATGTGATAAAGGGTGTATTCATGAAGTAAAATAAAAAAACAAAAACTAACATAGTTACTTATATTCATGCACCGGTAGATTCAGTGTGATGTCTATTATACATTCATGCAGCTATAATATATGAAAATAAAGAAAATGTGTGCAAACCTTGTATCTGTCTACTATGGTAATGGTCATTTTCTGTGCCATAGCTGTCTAATAATTCTTCATAAGTATCAACTCTATAGCCTTCATAAGCTTTGTGATACACATCTCTGAAAATAAATGTTTTATTTTAAATCTTCTCTGATAACTAGTAAGTCAGTTACACAGTACCTTTTGTGGCTTATGAAAATGTACCTTAATTGCTGTTGCAGTTAACAGTATACTATTCATACTGTTGCCATAATTTATTTATTACATGTAGGGTCTTTTTATAAAAATCACATATTAAAAGGAAGATGGTAATGATGAAAGATTTCATGCCGTCTTTAATTCCTGCACAAGATTACCATAAAACCAGAGTGTTATCACATTTTAAATACCACAGAAAGATGCGCCAGCTGATCTGAATCTACATCTCTGCCATCTGATCTGGATTTACATGGGCTGACCATGTGGTAAAAAGGCGTGTCCATGAAGTAGGTTAAGTTATTAACTGTGAAAACTGAAACAGCATTGTTTTTATTAATAAAAACAACAACAACTGAACAAGATTATAAGATTAACCCACTAAATAAAGGATTTAATAAGTTACCACAGGGACCCATCGTGAATGTACAACATGGTCCACATAGAAACGTTGTGGTGTTTGATTCTGTGTCTTCCAAAAATTTGGCATGTTCAGGTGACATTGTGGAGCATGCCAGAGATTATGGTACGCCATACTATGATAGCCATGTAAAAGAACGGCAAATTTTGCGCCGTTTGAGTGTTTGTAATGTTTTATTAAGGGTAAATTAAAAAAATACCTCTCCAGTAGTCTAATGTTTCTCCTATTCCAGTTTCATGCTCTTTGAACCAGATTTGTCACGCATCTTTCGTATGACTACCTAAAACTGAAATACAAGTTCCAAAAGAACCAAATTTTATAAACAATATTATTTTCCAAATGCACGAATATACTTTCCAATGACTAATGTTTTTCTTATTGAGCGATCATAATATAATTTTTACACTCAACATCTGGACCCAGGCATGTATACAAAAGCTCGACACAAACTATTGGACTGTGAAAAATAAATAAATTTTCAAATACCAAAATAATTAAGGGCTTACCACACTCCTCCCAATTCTGTTCATTGATAAAAAGAAAATTATCAAAATCTCAATAACGCCAAAACTGCCGTTAAATGAAACTTTGCACAAATGTATGTTATTAATGTATCTTTATTTTGCAGATGGTAAGACACGTTAGAACAGTAAATAAATATAGCGAGATCTAAAATTTCACTCAACTTCTATTTACCAAAAATCACAAAAACTAAACAACACAAACCATTATTTTAAATGCACACATGAGTAATATGACACTGACAACAATTTATTGTGTCCTCGTGACTTACATATGTAAACTATACGAGATATTAGTAAAAGTGTGTTTGACCTTCAATTTTCTGGTCGCTTCCTGGTCGCGTAAACGGATAACAATCACTGATTTATCTTTCAGTAGTGGAAAGTTTTTTACAAAGTACACAACCTTTTCTTTGAACATTGCACTCATGTGAGAATTTAAAATTGTGTTTTGTATCGCTTAGTTTTTGTGAATTTATGTAAATAGAATGTTAATGAACTTTAAGGTATAGCTTGTTTTCTTTACCATTCTAACGTGGCTTACTGTATGCGAAATCAAGATACATTAGTAACATTCATTTGAGCAAAGTTTCATTGAACGGCATTTTGCCATTATTGAGATTTTGATAATTTTCTTTTTATCGATGAACAGGATTGGGAGGAGTGTGGCAAGCCCTTAATGGTCAACACGGCTTCACCATGCAACACATTTGAACTTGTAACAGTTACTTGTTTGACAAAAAATCCTAAAATCTGAAATAAATATTTAATTGTAAACACGGCTTCGCTGTGCTTCCTATTTAAATCATTTTACACTATACCTCTTATTTTTAATGAATTGTAATAATTTTTATAAATTATTTGTTGTTAATGAAGCATTATTCAGATAGCATTTGGTAAACACGGCTTTGCCATGCCTCAAATTTCAACTTATATTGGCAGAGTAGCTGTATGCTATATCTGAGAAACTTGGGTTCAAGAATACACATCTTCAATGCCATTAGCTGGTCAGATTTCATTTTACCAGTTCTGTCCAGTCTACAGTATCCAGAGTTAATTCAATGCAATACCTAATCTCTTTCCGACACCAAATTAAAACGAAAGCAATCGATATTATTATCATAACTGCAATGTTAAACTTACTGTTCGTGTTGATAATTGTAGTAAAACATAAAACATTCGTAAATTTCCCATGTTTAGCATGCTGGGAAAACCGGTGTAAATTTCACTTTGTCACACTGTATTATTTGTTATTAACCCAAACCTAACAACTACCGTAATACCCATCGCAACGGAGGAGTCTACTGTTAGACCCTAACTCTGTGACAATATTAGGTTTTAATCAATTTAGAAGCTTATTTTCCTGAATTTTTTGCAAGTTTAATCTTAATTGTTATCTAACATATGGAATATGAACTTCTGAAAATGTGAATCGAGAAACAAAATTGCGGCTTTTCAGTTTTAAATTCCGGAAGCAAGCCATCTGGACTATTGCAATCTTATTGTCCAATCAGAAAGCCTTTTTTGCAAAAGACAAGGTATCAAAGTCTTAAGGTACTGCTTTTTGCTCATGCGCAATACCGTAATCAGAATCTACACGATTTCGACGCGCTAAGCGCGTCGAAATCGTAGGGTCGATTCCGTAATGATAATACCAATAATAATAATTTTAATAATAACATAATTATTTTTTTCTTTATATTATTATTATAGTAGTACAAGTTGAAGAAGTAGTAGTTAATATATCAGCAACAGTAGTAGTAGTAGTAGTTGTTGTTGTTGTTGTTGTTGTAGACGTAGGAATATGAGATGGAGGGAGACCGGATGGTAGGGGTGTTGGGGAAGGAGAAGTTTAAATAGCATCTGTAGAATTGATCATTGTAGCACTGGACATGTATAATGCATCAAGTTGAAACCGCAAACTGCAGTCAACAGAGGAGTGTATATAAATTTGCAGTTAACACAGTTAGTATTAGATAAAAACTAGATGGATGTTCCAGTCGCCCTCTGGTGCTATGTCGGAAAAAAATGCAAGTACAAAAGGGGCATAACTCCATTGAATATGTCCATGACCGAAAAAAATCGCTATCATAATGAGCGTGTCGTCATAAGCAATATAATTTGAAAGTTTCATGAAGAAATATTGAGAAATGGCAAAGTTATAGCCAACGTAAAGTTTTCGTGTCAAAATCCAAGTACAAAAGGGGCATAACTCCATCAAATGTGAAATTGACCTAAAGAAATTGTCATCATCACGCGCGTGTTGTCATAAGCAATAACATTTAAAAGTTTCATGAAGAAATATTAAGAAACGGCAAAGTTATTGCGAACGTTAAATTTTCGTGATGGACGGACCGACGGGCGGACAATATGTATCGCCTTTATTTCGAAAGGGCGACAAAAAAAACTATGTAAGCGTATTGATGAAGCATTTAACTTCTCCTTTTATATCAGTCTATCACGCACCATTGTGCTATTACAAATATACATGTGACTAATATTCGCATGTAAAACAAACACTTAAAATACATGTAGTTACCTAATTAGAAAAATGTCTCACCAGCAAGAAACGTACTTTTCATAAGAATAAGGCAATCGGTCTAGAAATTATATACATGTATCAAACGAAAAGGTGCATTATATTTAAAAGTAAATATTTTGTATAGAGTAACGTTCCCGGTCTACTTATCCATTTTTCTACATTTGCTTGGGTTTTCTTTGCCAAGCCCGCTTGGAGTGAGCTCTACTGAGTCTCAATGGCGATTCGGTGTAAGTGCGTGCGTTTGTGTGTTCATGCTTTCCTTAGTGCGTCTGTCCGAATTTGTCCGGCTCATAACTTAAACAAGCATTGAACAGTCAAGATATCACAGTCAGGGGTTAAGATCATGTGAAATCTTGTACGGCCCATCACATGCATTGAGCAATTGTGTTTATATTTGTCATATAAAGCTCAATAAAGCGGAGTGTCGCGCGCAAACTCAGGTTCACATTTTTTTAAATCAAGGGCACGGTTTGGAGTCAAAAGTCATGGAGAAGCGGGCTCGACATGTATTTTAGATTTAACCGGATCTTTTTTTCGAAAAACATTTGATGTTGAAAGTGTATTAATTCCAAAGTCTGCTAATTTCACGACTGTAATGGCTGTAAACTTCACAAGTCAAACATTCTTTCTCGTTTCAGGAACTGTGACAAATGACCCATTTATAAATCAATTCACCTATAATGCATATAGAATCTACTGTTACATATTTAAGATACAATTTTATGAACATAAACACATTTTATTACAAACAACATACATTGTTTAAAAGCCAAAAAAGCCAGAAACAAAACTTAAAAAAACAACACAACAGATAAGGTATATGTACCGAATGCATAATAGGATCAGCTTCATATTAATTTATTTGTTCCACGAAGACATTGTGTGCATTGTGTTTGTTTTAAATAAAAAAATAGAGTTCTTCTACTTTGTACAATAATACCATGACAACAAATCACGTTATAGTTTTGTTAAACAAGAACAAGTTAAGAATTTTATCCTAAATTGTTGAAAGATTCATTTATATATATTTTATGTGTCCAGAAGGTTATTAAGTATGAGCTTCTTTAATGATACTTAAACCGTCACTTATTTTTAAACGACATTTTTTGCAAAGCCGCTGGTACAATTCCGTACGACTGATCCTCGAGTGGCTCTCTACAATAATTGATACAATACAGATAACCCTTACAGTAGTGTGATTTCCAAGGCAACATAAATGAAAATAAAATAGGAATTTATATATGCGCTATACGGAGCTTGTTTTCCAATCCTTCATGTAATAATTATTTTTATCTGTCATATTGTATGAATATATTTTCATGAAATAAGTATTGTTTAAAACTGTTGTTTTTCTCAGAAGCAAATTAGCCAGTATCAAAACATATTTACAGGAATGGCGTCCTTGTAACCTACTACCAAATAATAAAACAATCTAACATAGAGGCCAAGGGGTGTGGATCCTTTTTTCTTACATATTTTTTCTAACGATCATCTTCTCCAAAACAGTTTGTATGAGTTTAATATAATTTATTGGAATGATTTATAAAGGTATTATACATATATGTTATTATAACAATTACTATTTTAAATACCAAGTGTGGTTCCTGCTGTCGTTAAAAACAAGCGAACGTTCAGAAATTGTCGTCAGCTACATCTTGGTCAAGATTCTCAAAAGCACTTTTATGAAAACTTAATGAAAAGCAAAAGCCATATTTTAAATGCTTGTTTTTATTAGTTTTTATGAAAATCTTGTAAAATGTATCAATACTTTTGGACAAAAGTCTTGTCCGGTATGGTTTTCCATAATATCTTGTTAACGCATGAAGCTGCGACCTTGAAATTTTATATTGCCTGTATTTCAAACCGCTTTCTGAATGTTGACAGTCGTCTAATTGCATATAAATTGTCCTTTTTCCATCGATACCAAATTTCACATCTGCCAACCGGCAGATCCAGGAGCGGACGGCACATTCAGGAGTAGACACGGTAAGTTTTTTCATATTTGACAACGGTATATTAAGTTATTATCAATTTCCACAATTCTGATTAACTATTGGAACGAAATATCGGATGCTTTTAAAGGCCAAATAAATTCTACACTTATCCAATGATTTGTGGATCTATAGAAGGAATAATAAACATTTTATCGCGATTTAAATATGGAAGTTTGTTAAATAATCTTGAAGTTCTGCGTTTTACAGCAAAATGATCTAAAGATCTCATAATCTTTATTTATCTGTAAGCACTATTGAACAATTACATCATTCTCCTGGCAAAGTGTGAAATATTTGCACAAACAGACTTACAATAAACTTGCTAGGGCTTAGTAAATAGAGCTGGGGTTTAGAAATGGGCACCTCCATGTTCAGCATGGGAATTCATTGGCAGGGACCAGGAGCAAATATAATTGAGTGATGGAAATCTTTGACACTATTTTACATCCTCAATTATAAAAAGACCGGACAAGACTTTTGTCCTTGAGAATATTATTAATTGATAATTTTCTTTGCCATAATTATTTTACTCTGGAATGCACAAGGCTTCATTCAAGCAAAAACAGTTGAAATTAATTACAATTTTTCAACTTCAAAATGTTCATATTCTAAGCGTATATTATAAGCTGAACATTATAATAAAAAATACAAAATGCAATAAAATATTATAACAAATTAATACAAAAACATTAAAAAAATTACCAGTGACCTAAATATTAAATTTTAATGCAGGCCAGTATAATATTTCTAATTTCATATTTTTGTCTGAACTAAAGCTTAAATGCATTTTACTGTAATTTCGTTTACTTAATACAGAACTAGACGGACTATTTTTTTATCACAAGTAAATAAAACTTTTTCTCATGAATATCGGGATTTATATCAACAAGTGACTTCTGCAAAAAGAAAATAATACATGTAGCGCTCTAGTGTCTGGCCCTCACTTTGACAGAACAAGTTGTACGCGTTTTAAAAGTTGTTAATTTAGTTATATTATGGTCTAGAAAGTCAAATTAAAGCATTTGATATTTAAACTTATTAATTATTCATATAATATATAACTGTACAAAAATGGTGAAATATACATATCAGGAATTGCCTCACTCACAAAACATTGCCTCCTTACGCAGCGCAAAAGAAGAGAGGAAATGAGAGCATGTGTTTATAAGTATGTCAAATTCAAAAAAAGACACCACAAACAATTAACAAAAAAGAGAACCATTGGGTATTGACTTATATTATAACGTTTTGTCCTTTGTTCATTTGGGAAACAATCAAAAACAAAAGCATGTAACTACAGAATTACACCTTAATAGTTATAATATGTTTAAGCAAAGGTCATTTGCTGACATTGGGCAATATACACCGTCTATACGGATATATTGTGTGGCACCATTACAAAATCAACAAAATTTATTACTAAAAGTTCTAAATTGACCTTCTTAAATACACGTGATATAGTATGTGTTTTGTATTTCGCTGTAAGCTTGGTCATCTCTATTTGCTGCCAGCTGCTCAAATGGTAGGCTATAAATATTTCTTTCAGTCGAAGGTTGTTCGTATTGGTTTGTGTCTGCGTTACTTATCTCTGAAGACAGAATGCTTTGGTGCAGGTCAATATCTCTAATTTCGATAAACTCTGTGCCTGACTCTCTGCTGGGAGCAACCTCCATTACAGTTGCATATCCGTCATCTGTTAAAAAACACAACAAAATATTTCAATTAAATAAGTGAAAGTTTTATTTTGATACATCTACAATTTGCACTTAACTAAGGTTTAATTGTTTTGATAAAATGTATGAATACATATTACGCCACATTTATATAACTCCAAATCATTTATATACAAAAAGGTTCAAGCTCAAGCAAAGAATTTGAAAAAGTAGTTTAAGATAAATTTAATTAAAGGTGACAGGATACTCAATTGCTATTTTGAGACAAAGGCACCTTACATTTAATCAGCAAGATCAGCATGATAATGGTATCAAGAATCGAAGTAATGTTATTTCAGTATTTTCTTGACGGAGATAGATAGAAAGAGAACGAAAGAGAGTGAGAGAGATAGATAGAAAGAAAAAGAGAGAAAGATAGAGAGATAGAGGACTGAGAGAGATAGAGAAAGAGTGGGGGAGATCACTCCAACCCATCCTCTTACCTAAAAGTGATGCGTGCAAACACACAAATCAACAGGTCGAGCTCATGGCGATGCAAAAAAATACACTCGATAAATTTCTATAGGCTAAGCTTTTCAAGAAAAAAAACGTGCATATTACCATGCCTAAACAACTTATATCCTCGACCGGAACACCTTTAAATCAAACATAGGGAGGGTATTTGTTAGCTTCTTTGAAATGTCGATTCATAGAACGAACTCCAAAACTGAAATGTCCACGAGTGACGTAGATTCTGGCGTTTTCACGAGTGAAATAAAATCGATATTTCGCACAAACGAACAAATATCCTCTATATGTTGTCTGTCATTGTACGGATTCGATTCCCAGTAAGGGCAAACCATTCGACATTCACATTCACATCCGTTTTGTGCTGTGTGGCTGCCTTAGAATGTCTTCCAGTACATATGGTCAGTATTGTTATCAGTCAGTTATCAGTAACCGATGTAATTTAATGAGGATAACATTTATCAGTGTTATCCGCAAAACATTTATTTGGGATTGTCCCGACTAGGTAAGTCGGTAGCGTAACCGGATTTACACTTATATGCGTTGCAGCCGTATGGTACGGGTTTTATTCTCCGTATGCGCAATATCATTTACGTGTAGTCAAGATGATCTTGAGTGTCTACAGTATTAAAAAGCTCAATACAATTATGGGCCTCAATATACAAATGAGCTCTCTGCTACTTACGGTTGTCTTCTGTCATGATGTTTTTACGACTTGAATGTCTCCTTAAAATAAAAAAAGCGAAAGCTAATTAAAGTTTTACTCGGAAATCTTTCTTTCTGCCATTCGTGTTGCTAAAAATAAAGAATATACATGTATACATTTTTACGCTTTGTTCTTTTGAAAAACAAAATCAAAGCTAACAGTTAAAAAACTGAATATGGGTTTCAAAAATCAAAGCAACTAAAAGCTGCATTATTGAAATGGACATTAACAATTAAACACATGTCGTAAAAATGGCAACCATAGCTTCTGGTCTGGTAACAGAGAGTGGAAAAATCCTTTGGTATTACATGTATAACAAAGTAAATACACACCTTTACCATTCCATAAAAACCAAATACCATTTTGTGCTGAACACGGTACGTGGTCGTTTAGCTTAGTCAGTTAACTAATATAGATATAATAAAAGAAAATTAAACTTTGAAAGCCATCAAACATTGAAAAGCCTGTTAGTGGACAGTAATGGAAAAGCACATGCTGCCTAGCCGCGGAATGAGCGCAACTAAATATTTACATCAGTAAAGAGTGAAATTTTCATACAATCTGTATTTTTGGAATAATACAATTCCATGTTCAGAGGCGTACCATGCCCAGATATAAGAATTGGTTTGCCATACATGAGAAACCAATAGATGGAACTTGACAGAATAGAATTTTGACAGAGGATCTGAAAATATATAACCTGCAAATTTAAGATAGCGTCAAAGGCAGAAATAAATGAGGAAGTATGTCCTTGCAGAGATTAAACATAGCTGCATCTATAATGTCTTGTATATTGAAACCAACCATCTTAAATCTGGCAGAAATATTAAATTAACTATCACTTTTAGAAGAAGTATTAACATATAGCACAGAGTGAGAAAGAATGTGCAGCCAGACCAGGTCTCGAACCCAGAAACACCCGCTACCAGAGCGAGTGCAATCCCTACTGAGCTATCCGGCCCCTTCACTTCCACTTCCCAGATAGTGACAAGATTCCTACCGCGAAACATACATCAGCATCACGTGCTGTTGTTCTTGAACAAACGGGAATTCGTTTTTAAAAAAATATTTTTGTGACCAATGATTAATTATAAATGCACATTATATTGGCACTAGAATAAAACGTAATCTTGTGCGAGCTTATGCTACTGTTTCACTGGGAAGAAATATAAAAAGTTATGTTGTTTAACTATCACATAAAAAACGTTCAAGTTTATGAATATACGAGAATAAATGTTAAAGTAAAGCTGAATAGTATTTTAGCATAAAAACGAATTCATAGAGTTCAATAACGTTTTAACTAGGTGTCAACTGTAAACTTATATTCTCTAACTAAATAAACTCGATCACCCAAACTCGCCAGTTGGTGGAAGTGAACCACTTTAACCGGTTATAGACCAAATAGATAAAGCAAGTTTTTACCATTTCTTCAGTCTGCATATTACAAATACACCAATCATCAAAGTCACAACAAAACCACTACACGATACCGAGGTTATTGTTGTTAAAGAATAACGATTGTCATTGTTATTACCTGTAAGAAAGAAATATAGAGCAAACTATAAGAACTAAACAGCGCATTTAATAAAATATTTTAAACTTCTATCGTGTGAAAAGAGTCCACTTCGTAGTTCTCAAATTTAGAAAGATATAATCGAAAACAAAAATATTCATGGAAGATAAGTTATAAAAAGTATTGAATGTAAATAAAATTTGCCTGAACAAATAACGATCCTTCTGAGAAACACCGAGGCAAAAAAGTACATGATATAAATAACATATTAATACATACTTAAAGAAAAAAGAAACGCAACTTCCTTAAACACAAAAAAAATGTTACGTGATTAAAGAAGTTGCGTTTTTCATTTCTTTTACTTTACTATTATGTACTTGAAGAAATTAGAAACGCAACTTCTTTAAACATTAATTGTATTTCTAGTTTAAAGATGTTGCGTTTCTTAATTCTTTAATTTTATAAATAAAGCTCAACATTCTTGAAATATATTCTGCCTCAAGATAAAGAATTTTTATTGTTCGTAGTAATTTTTTAAGCTTTAACCCAAGGCGGTAACCCCAAGGTTTCTCCTTTTCGCTGGGTGAGAAGGCTGTTTTTTCTAAGTGTGGCGATTCCTGATATGCATATTTCACTTTTTTCTGACTATCTTTGCAATTTTAATAGGTATATTCCCTTGATACCATGACCGTGATTGGGGATTAATCATATATCATATACATGAAATCAAACAGTATTTAAGTTTGAAATTACATATGTTTTATATATTTGTTTTCATTGAAATTCTGTTATATTACAAATCAATCTAAAACACTAGTTAGTTTTAATCAAAATAAATTGTCTTCTGTAGGAACTTAACTGTACTCACCACTACTATTCGAACAAAATGTGTTATTTTCTTCAGATATACACTGAACCATGCATTCACCAGTATTCTGATGACAGGTAGAATTCAGGCATGTATAGTTGCATTGCAGATTACATTTTTGACCATAAAACCCTTCTTTACAACCGTAAGCACATGCTTCGGCTTCCATTGGGCATGTTTCATTCAAGCAGTTTACGCTACAACTATTTCCCGTTGCATCGGTCTCATTAACCACAGTGTAACTTTCGCACTTTTCTCCAATATATCCATCTACACAATCCATACATACGCCTTCACTGGTGCACATTTTTTTTTTACAATTTCGAGGGCAAATCTTTGAGCATTTGTTGTCAAAATATCCTGCTGTGCAATCATAGCAGTCACCCTGGCGGTTACAAGTGTTGTTTAGACAATTATTTGGACAAGATATATTGCAAAAGAGACCATATAAGCCAGGCAAACATTCTAAACATGATCCATCAAGATAACACTTTTGTAAATTACAACCCACGTGACATTTGTGTTGACATCTTGTTCCCCAATAGCCATCGTGACATTTTCGACAAAAATTTTCCGAAATGCACTTCTTACAGTTCTCGGGGCATTTATTTTCACATAGGTCTCCATACATTCCATCATGGCAACCTGATAAGCAGTTACCGTTTTCACTTTTGCACATGTTATTGATACAGTATTTAGAACAATTATGCTGGCAACCTTCACCATATTTTCCCTGAACACATCTGTCGCAAAACTGATTTTCAAAGTATAATTTACATTTTTCACCATGACACAAGCCGTCTTCTTTAGCACATTGCTGATATAAACAGCCGCTCGAGCAACTTTTCTGACAATTTGTGCCGAAATACCCTTGTATACAAGTTGTGCATATTTTATCTGGAGCACATGACAAACAGTTTTCGGGACAATCTTTACCACAAAGACTTACATTTGTTACCGCTACACAGTCCTTACAAAAATGCCCTCCGAGGCCTATTTTACAATAACCAGGATGGCATTCACCTGTATCTTTTACACATGAATCTGTTAAACACCCAAAGGAACATGCTTTCTCACAAATAACACCATAAAATCCGTTTTGACATTTGGAGCATAGTCTATCCGACGAACAGTCCTCGCAGTTAAGAGGGCAGATGTGCTCACAAATTGTTCCGTACGTTCCAGTTTTGCAGACATTACAACGGGTTCCTGTTAAATTTCCACGACAACCTTTTTCACAAACAGCACTACTTTGTTCACATATGCCATCACTACAACCTTCTGGGCATTCACGGTTACAATAAGTACCATAATAACCAGGTTGACATTGGTGACAGCGAACAGATGATTTACAAGATTTACAATTAATAGGGCATGAAGTACACGTTTCATTGGCTTGATTTATATAGAATCCCTCGTCACATTGGTCACATGTATAAGCAGATGAACACGACTTACAATTAGGAGAACACGGTTCGCACATGTCAACCTTTCTAAAATGACTGGATAAACATGATTCGCACACTGGACGATCGTTTTTCAATTCGCACGTTTCGCAACCTTTGGGGCAGAGGCGACAAAATCCATTATTAAGAACAAAGTTGTATTCGCATTTCTCGCAGTAATCTTTTGTCATGCAATATAGACATCCATATTGGCATTTTTCACAGCTTAGATTTGTTCTAAAGTAACCGTGATCACAGGACTGACACTGGCCGTTCTGACAGACACACCCTTCTCTACATGATTCACTGTTCACTGAAAAAAATGGTTGATACTGCATGTTAAGTATTTATTTTCAAAATGTCCTACATCGGTGTATGGACAGGTTGTTTTTGTTCTTTTAAAAAGTGGCAATGACAATCATCCTGTCTTGTAAAGTTTGAAATTATTGTCAGAAAAAGCGCTATATTGTTTACATACATATTTAAGTGTTAGTACTGTAAAACTTTATTATCAATGTTCGGGACTCCCAAATTAGTTTTCTTTTTGTGTGAAACACTTTATTGTCATCCTGATGACCGACTTATTATAATAGACCAAACTTGAGCTTTCTACATGAACACCGGTTAACAGTGATGTAAAGCAAAGATCACGTTCCAGACGGAACGGATAATTTAGATAAATAGACTCTTACTCAGTCGTTATTTATGGAGAGACTCTTACTCAGTCGTTATCTGTAAAAACATAGAGGCCTCGTATTGGCTGTTTAAGGACGTCACATTTGGAGTCTGTACCTTTTCTTAAATCCTCTCTCCAGCTTCCTATCAGCTAGGCTTATTACTCATAAAGATATTTCCGACAACGAACAATAAACATATACATGTACATGTACATGGATTTTGACTAGTAAATGTACACTGTGTATGATAAACAAAAGATGTAGAGCTTATAGAGAAAATAGTTTGCTAGAAAAAATAAAACCTTCATCGCTTGTAATGAACATAGGGCATTTTTTACAGATGGTTCTTATGATCATTATACCTTATGGACTTGTCAAGACCTAACAGAGTCGCTAATTTTCTTACTGCATAATATTTATGTTAGATTCGGTACCCCTATTTATAAACAAGTAATAGGCATCCCAATGGGTACTAATTGTGCACCCCTTGTTGCTGATCTGTTTTTATACTGTTATGAAAGAGACTTTATGTTATCTCGTTCTACTGAACATCAAGATGATATAATTATACAGCTTTTAACAACACCTCGAAGTACCTTGATGATTTATTAAATAAAGACAATAACCATATTCTCTTACCGGTTAATAAGATTTATCCTAAAGAACTACAACTTAATAAAGCGAACACTTCAGAAAAGCAAGCAAACTTTCTCGATCGAAATCTGTCTATTGAAAATGGTTATGTCACTACTAAAATTTATGATAAAAGAGATGATTTTAATTTTAATATAGTAAATTTTCCGTTTTTAGACGGCGATGTTCCTCGTGTAACATCTTATGGGGTTTATATCTCACAGCTTGTTCAAGAGCTTGCAACGATGTTAATTTTTTTCAATGAACGTAATCTCTGCATTACAGAAAAACTTTTTAAAACAAGGTTATCGGTATCACAAATTAAGGAAAACCTTTTGCAAGTTTTATCGCCGATACCCAGATCTAATTCATAAATATAGATGCAGTTTAAAATTACTTATACAACAAGGTATTTCACAGCCAGTTTTTATGGAGATTTAATATATAAACTTAAAAAGATAAAGGCAGTGTTAATTTCTCCCGGTTATTCATAACAACTATCTGTAAATTTAAACAGAAAGGTTACCAACATGATATTTTAAAGCGCTCTGCTAGCCTGGTGATTAACCCTTCTACAGTTGATCATTATGCTTACATCTTTGCTTGCACGACGGTGGCAGGGGTTTACGAGTTTATGAAGGTATATGGGGAAATCTTTTCTTAAAAGAACCTAGAAGCTCGATTTGTTTATTTTGTCCCTGTCATCGTGTGCTTGCTGATTTTGCTCCAGGAGCTCTGATCGGTAAGATCATTGAGTACCCGCCCCTTCGGCTTTGCAATGCTCTTAGCTTCTTATGTTTTATATGTTTGTGTGCTTTTGCATGCAACATTGTTAAACCGATAGGTGGGTTGGAGTTTTTTCACCAAGACAACTTGTACTTGTTTTGTGATATGAGAACCTGTTGGGGCAAGTGTGAGGTTGGTGCACCCTAGAACCTGGTTTAAACCCCCAGTGGCAATTTGATTTGCCACTGACCGTTCCAAGGCGGTAACCCCTTGGGTTCTCATTCTAGTTTATTGTTAGTGGTGTCTTTTTTGAAACTGATCATTTTATTAACCATGCTCTCTCCCCCTCTCTTCTTGATTGTGTTGGGAGGCTGTTTTTCTGAATGTGGCGATTCCTGATGTGCATATTTCACCTTTTTATAAATGTATAAAACCAAAGCAAATAAAATGTGTAGAGAACAATGAAAAGAGAATTGCTACTTATTTTGCTGACCACGAATCTACGATCTTCAGCATTTTGTGAAACTCGGGGATCAGAGGTATCCCAGGGAATGTTTTACATGGTTTAGCTAGTTCGATATGAATACATCCGTCGTTACTTTCTTGATAGTTTTGCTTAACTGTTATCTTGAATTTCGCCTCGAATCAACTGGTTGCTAAAGTTTTATAAGGTTTTGAATGTAAAACATTTTCTTTGGAACACCATAACACACAGTTTTGCAGAAATCTTAAATCGGGTAATGGAACTGAAAATAATAGACACTACATGTTTAAGCGTTACTTAGTTGTAATTTGGTTTTGAATCAAAAAAATAATCTTTGGAACATGCGAACATACATACTTTTGCAGAAGTATCAAATCGGGTCGTGAAACTTTCAATAAAAGACAATACAAAATTTTGCTTTCCAAAAAGCTAGTCGGTCATTGGCATAAGCTTTTAACAAAAAAAAAAAAGACGGTGCTGTAGTGCATACTTTTTGCGAATTTGATTTGAATTCAATGCGTTGTTATTTAAAGCCATGAGACATACTAAGTAAATTGTACATTGTCCAATCTATGCCAATATTAGATGTAAATTACTGGATACTCTATCTACAAATTATGAATGTAAAAACATGTCAGATTTAGAGAAATTTATTTACATTTTCACCAAAGAGAATTTGATGTATTTGTCAGCCAAAACCTGCTATAATATTCTCCAAGAATGGAGAAATCACTTATATAAATGACAATGTTTTATAACAACTGTAAATATGTAGAGTTGTATCTAAGAATAATTTAATAATTTTTTTTAGTGTTTTGAAATTAGGCCAATAGAACTGATATATGCCGTACTATGAGTACACTATTGTTTTAAGATCCATTTATGTCTATGTCTTAATTGAGGTGCATTACTTAGTTTTATCATACTTAGAATGTTTTCAGTGTTTTACGTGTAAAGATACTGTATCTTTTAGTATCAAATCGTCTCTTATAGATCAATATTGTAGCACTTTATTTGTCCTTGATCGTATAGTGGGTTTTGAATAAAAGAACACTGTCCTGTTTCTACCGTAAATTACTTCTAGAAGTTACCAATAGCCCAACCAAAATATTCCGCGATTAATTAACTAAGTACCCAAAACTTTCTCAGACTCAACTTTTCCAGATCTAACCAAAATCTCTAACTTTTTAGCTGTCAGGTTTTATGTACCTGTTCAATGTTTGATTGACAGGTAGATTCTCTCTAGCAGACTTGTTTAATCATACAATGATAGCCAATGATAATTCTGGTAAAATAATTCTCCAGTTAATTAGCATTGCTACTATCAGAGAGGCAAACAAAAGTGTTACGTTATTAAAGAGGCGAATTACTAAAAGTTTAAACTTGTACATACCAAAATATTAATGTCCTGACCCCCATTTTGTTACCTATATTGTTTCATTCCTCCACCACTTAGTTCAAATAATGAATATTAATTTATTATTTTGAAACTAAATAAGTCCGTTCACTCGTATATAATAAAAAGAGTTTGTGCCTGTTAGTCTTTCTACTCACGACGGTTTTAATGAAATTACACAATTACACAATAAAACATGAATGAAAGAGAATAAGCTTAAATAAATTACTTTAAAATAAAGCAATAAGGCACTTCATGATCACCAGTTAATCCCACTCCTCTTCTGTTTCATACTCAGAAAGGTCCCAATAGATCCCTGTTTCTACGTTCTCTATCACAACGGCGGGCTGCGGTTCAAAGCGGAGTATCCATCGGCCTCGACCTCGACCGTTCGGTGGTGTTTGGTGCAGGGTCGGTTTGCTTAACAAACTGTCCAATTCGGCCGACCAGTGGTGCACTCGTTGGACCGGTCGTGGTTGCGGACTCGTTTGGGTTGTCTGATCAGCATCAATGTGTTGCTTTTTGGGATCCGATGAGTCGGCTGGTGTTTGCGTGCTCCGATCGCTATTTATTATTTTTGATTCTAATAGTAATTTCTCAAAGTCCGGAAAGAGGGTTAATACCTGTTCTTCAGAGTCCACTACGCCTTGTAAGTACGGAAGAATCCAGTTTGGTTTAATAAGACTTAATAATATTTCCACAACAGGAATAAGAATGCGTACTAGTAATAATATTTTATCAACCAGTTCCTTGGGTGCCATCGTGATGAATCTTGTTTATTTCTTGACTTATTTGTTTCGAGTAATTTCCTTAGTGGGTGAAGGCGTTCCTCGCGGACTGGGCTATATATACACAATTTTCTTGACAGTACCACATTTAATTGTTTCATTGTTTTCTCGCATTAGCAGTTCTGGTTCTCTATTAATATTTACAGCTAGTCCAGACTGAAGAAATCTAAGCTAGATAAACACACAATAAAATGTTCATATCATTAGTGTACTTGCTAATGATAAGTTCTCAATGTTCACAGGTGAGTCTGGTTAATTGTCTCAGTTCCTGTCTTATCTTCTGTTGGCACACGTGGATAAATCAGACGTATCATTCGATCCACTGGTCTACGTGATGGTGATGAGAGGGTTGTTTGTCCCTCTGCAGAAGAAACATTCTGCCCTTTTTCGACAGAGGCACAACAAGGCAATTGCCAACGTTATCAACAAGAATGTGCCAAATGATATTCCCCAATTTGGAATTTCAATTTCGCTTTCGTCTACCTGGTCTAAGTTTTGTAACTCATTAATAAGGTGATCAAGTGGCATCTGGCGGATTTCTTTAATTTCTCAGGCAACTGAATAGACGTGTAATTTTGAAGTTTTCGAGTAAACGGTTGCCAAATGAAATTGTAAGAAAAGTTTACAGTACGGAGTATTCTTAAATCAGATGTATCATTTACAACAGTCGAGCTTTGTTTGTATTGGGAAGTCAATGTAAAATGTTTGCTTGAAGCTGTACATTTTTCTGGCAAAGTGACAATTTGTAAAGGTGGTTCTATTTGATGTGTAGTCACTTGAGATTGAGTTGTTTCACACACAACAGAAAGTTGCAAAGGTTCCGAAACTGCAATAGACCATTGATTGTTATCTAATGCCATAGCCATTGGTAATCTGTTATTCAAGGTAACAGATACATTGCAATATTCTTGCACTTCGTCAAAGTTAGCAAAGAATAGACTAAATGTACACAATTTTGATAAACTGACAAAATACATAGGACTTTTTATTGCACACCATTTGATATCAGAATGTCTGCAAGTCTCACTGTCTTCGTCAGTCAGTAGAGCGTATTTGGTCCTGCGTTTGTCTATCAAGAAATGATTAGTCTCTAATTCATAGGTAGCGATCAGATTAGCAATATTGTTTACTGAATTCATTTGTGGGTTTCCCATAAAGATTAAAGGGAGGCTTATCACCGAAAAATAATAAAAAATCTCAGAGACTTGAATAACAGGAACATTTATTATAATGATAACCTGTTCATTATCTAAAACAGCTGTGGATGTTAAGTGTCGGTAATAAGTCCATAAATCTTGTTTTGGATCTTCAATTAATGCTAAGGTAGGTGGAAGATTATATTAAATTTCGAGATGTAACAAGCGCAATTGATTTGGGTATATGACAATTGGTGAAATTCGGCCTTAGCAAAGAAAATCTATTTTGCTTTTCAGATGTTCAAAATAGAGTCTAGCGCTTTGAAGCATGTTTTTAATGCTTCACCGACAAAAGGGAGCAAACTACGCCGATTTTTATGTTTAACTGGTTGCATTTTCAAATCATAGAAATTCTCGACAATAGTTTCGCGCGTCTCATCCAAATATTGAATTTCTTTTTCTAAAGACTTAAATGCATTGACATACTCAACTTGGCGAGATTTCTCATAATATTTAACTATTGCACGAACAAGCTCTGCGGCATTCTTAACGTCGACCTTAACTTTTATCAAAAATTCATCGAAAGGTTTAAGATCAACAACAATGCTTGCGAGCCATCTTGCACGACTTGTTGAAATTACATTTATCTTTTGAAAGATAACGCTCTGCCTAATAAGAACAGACTCTGTTATGCCAATAAGAAAAACGTAAAGTATGAATGATTTCATTTTCTGAAAAATACAGAAAATAACTTGAGACTTCAACATTACAAAAAATATGTACAATATGAACATTAGTGAAGCCATTAAAGCAAACCACTCAATGTGTCCAATAAATTCTTCATCTTCTCACATCTTGTTATCTTAAGGTGTTGCTGTTTACAATTTACAACAGCTGGACTAATCTTACCGTTGATAACAGACGCATCTTCATTTGTATTCTCAGAAGCAATAGATGCCTCATTTACAGTGTTATCGGAAATAACATCATTAACAGTGTTATCGGAAATAACACAGGTTTCATTCACTGTTTTATCTGGGAAAACAGAAGTTTCATTTATGTTTGATGACTGCGAAACAGGTGTAGTTGTTCGAGAAGAAAAACACTTGTCAGAATCAGATCAATTTTCAGAGGAATAATGATCATGATTATCTCGTTCATTTATTCTTCTCTTCAACTCCATCAGTGGTATGTCAGATTCGTTATCTGAATTTTCTCTTTGTTTTCGATATTTTTAGCTGACTGTGCTAATGGGATATTTTCTACGTCATTCGTGTCAGATGAACTTGATTCGTTACTGACAGGAGGTACAACATATTGCGTAGATCTTAGAGGACGATTACTTTGGTCTACAGGGATTTGCCATTCATCTACATTTGCTAAGCGAATTTGTTCAGCATGTACTTTAGTTGTAGAGCCATTTAACTGATTTTTAATTACATATGTGACAGGTGATGTTAGTTGAATAATGCGATAAAATGGTTTCCATTTAGATTCAAGTTTACTTTTTCTTTGAAAATTTTTATAGTAAACTGCATCTCCAATTTCAAACTTGACTAGTGAACTATTTTTGTTTGCATGTTTCATATGCCTTCGCCTAGAAGCTTAAAGATTTTGGTGTACTTCAAGAAAAGCTTTGTGTTGTTCTAGGGCAATCTGATGTAAATCTTCACCTGTATATTGTCGCCTTGGTTTAAGAACGTTATCAAGAGGCAAAACAACATCACGGTTAAACAAAAGAAAGAATGGTGAAAATTTTGAAGCGTCACTTATGCTAAAACGAATAGCTGCCAATGTCTGATTTACATGAATATCCCATGTGTTTAAATTGTCCTTGATTTTTTTGCTCATTATATCTACCAAAACGCGGTGGTACCTTTCAATTTTGCCGTTACTTTGGGGCCTAAAGAATCTAGTGAGAGTCATTTTGATACGCAGCTAATTTAGGGTTTCTTTCATTTTCCTATTGACATTCTCAGTTCCATTATCCATCAGCAGTTCAAGAACAGTACCATATCGAGGAAATATTTCATCGATAAGTAAGTGCACAATTGTATCGGCAGATTTATCTGGTACTGCAAATGCCTCAGGATATCCGGAATATAGGTCAATAAAACTCACGATATATTTGTTGCCTGAAAGTGAAGTAGGATACGGTCCAGAAACATCAAGTGCAGTTTTTGCAAATGCATAGGGTGGTATGTCAGTTTCTTGTAAAGGAGCTTTAATTTTTGCCAGATTCCGTGTTTGGCAAGTGATACAACTTGAAAAATAATTTAAAAGTTCTTTGTAGTACATGTTTGGCCAATCATATTTTTGTTTGATTGTGTTATAAGTGAGATCGGTTCCAACATGTCCATTTAAATCATGATATTGTTGAATCACGTGCGTGCGTTTTTAAATGTTATGGTATACACAGTCTCAAAATTGGATCAGAATCGACATTTGAAATGAAATAAAGAATATTGTCATGGATCACGTATCTACTGGCAAGGTTATGTGACAATTTGTCAGTTTTCAAACCTATCTTGATTTCAGACAAAATTTCATTTTTGTCTTGCTCTGCCACCATGTCAATGTCTGGCAATGTAGATTTCATGAAAAAATCTGTTTGATCGACCCGACATCCCATTAGGTCATTAGGACAGAACCTATTTGAATTCAAGACATTAATTTCATAAGTGTTGTCATTAATGTCAGGATCACAGTCAATCTCATCATGAGTCATAGCACTTGACGACATACGAGACAACAAGTCTGCTACTGAGTTGTCCGTACCTGCAACGTACTCAACCTTGCAGTTATAGCCAGCTTTGCTCAAAGCCCATAACTGAATCTTCTTGTTTTGCATAGGACTTTCCAAAATGTATTTTAACGGTTTATGGTCAGTCCTAATAGTAAAACTTGCATTGTGAAGGTAACTATCTGATTTTTGTAGGGCATAGTATATTGCAAATGCTTCTTTTTCAATAGTTGACCAACCAGTCTGAGTTTCACTCAACCGATGGGACAAATAATAAATTGGTTTTTCATTCCTTACATTAGGAATACAGTCACTTTGATCATCAATGGGTTGTGTCAAACATGCACCAATGCAATCATTGCTTGCATCTGTATACAAAATGTACGGTTTATCTATGTCTGGGTAAACTAACATAGGCACAACTGCCAATTTATGTTTCAGTGTGTCAAATGCCTGTTGACAATTTATGTGCCATTTGAATTTTGCATACTTGCGTGTGAGAGATATTATTGGTTGTGCTATCTCAGAAAATCTTGGTATAAATCTTCTGTAATAACTACACATGCCAATAAATCTTCGAACTTGTTTTACATTGGTTGGCGGTGGACGAGATTTAATAACCTCTACTTTCTTTGCATCAGGTTTGATACCTTCGGCGTTGATAACAAAACCTAAATAATGGGTTTCTGCTTAAAAAAAATTGCATTTCTTTAGTTTAAGCTTTAGACGATGCTGTCTAAGCATATTGAAGACAGTTTGAATGTGCAAAAGATGTTCTTCTAGCGTGCTTGAGAAAATTGAGATGTCATCGAGGTATGCAGTTGCAAACTCAGTCAGGCCATTGAGGATGGTGCCCATAAGCTCTTAGAATATAGCAGGTGCATTCGTAACTCCAAAGGGCATAACGTTAAAGTGAAATAAGCCTTTAAACGTACAAAATGCGGTCTTCTCTTTGTCAGCTTCATCCATGGCAACTTGCCAATAACCCGATTTGAGGTCTAGACTACTAAAGAATCTTACTTTGTCTAAAAGCGACAACAAATCATCAATTACAGGAAGTGGATATGAATTTGGTTTGGTGATTTTATTTAAAGCACGAAAATCAACACAGAAACGTTTTGAGCCATCCTTTTTGTCTACATACAACTGGGAAGCTCCATGGTGACCTGCTTCTAGAAATAATTTTGGCATCTAACATTTCATCAATTGCCACATCAACAATTTTACGATTATTCAATGGCGTTCTATAAGGTTTCAGTTTTATTGGCGGATGATCTTCGGTATCAATTTTCATTTTAACTATATCAGTGTGACTTAAATCAGAGTCTTTTTGAGCAAAGAGATCTGCATTTCGTTCTAATAATTTCACTAATTTTGGTTTATATTCATCAGGAACATCAATATTCTCAAAGTCAGAGCTTGAAATGTTACTTTCTAATATTTTATCTACTTTTTCAACAGGACATCCTTTCCTTAAAGTGAAAAGTTTGTTGGTAGTGTTTACAAATACGACTGGGACGACTCTATTTGTCCTTAATTTTGAAATTGAATTTGTTTCTAGAACACCTGGTTCGAAACCTAAGAAACCATTATCAATCGCTGTGATTTGATTAAGTTGGTATGTCTGAAGTTCAGGGTGATCTCTTACCTTACATTTACAAATAACAGATGTTTGAGGAGGCAACTTAACTTTATTTTGAAGTCGGACAACGGAAGAAATATGTATGTCCTCCTGAAGTGGGATGTATTTACCATCAACTCTTATGCAACCTAAATCATAATAGACACGAACACCATTTTTAAGTAACAAATCTTTCCTAAAATTACTTTTTGGTTCATTTCCATGACAACATAGAAAATATGGCTCGTTTTAACAGTACCTATTTCAAAATTTAATGCAATACTACCATCGCAAAATAATTGTCCACCTGTTACAGTCTGGTGAAAAACCTTACGTTTCCTATCCAATTTAGGTTTCTCTTTGAGTTTATCATAAACATCTCGATGTAAAAGTGAAACATCAGCTCCTGAGTCAATAAGTCCCCTATATTTTTGTTTTTGAACCCTAATCAAACAAGAATTCGGATTAGAATTTATTGAAATGCTACGAGTAGGTATGCTTTGCTTTTGACTCCTCTCACCGGCTTCTACATGTGAGGAGCGGTATCGTTTGACTGATTTGGTGTGTTTTTACATTCACTTGCAAAATGACCATTTTTTTGACAACGAAAACAAACAAGCTTTGTGCGGTCAGTTGGCTTGCGCTTTGGTTTATCCTTAGTCTCAGTTACGGTACTAACTTCTCGCTTTTTCTTCCTACAGTCTTTTTGAACATGACAGTACTTTTTGCAGTAGTAACATTGTTGTTTTCTAAAGTGTCCTATGTCCATAGGTTCATGTCTTGGTTCGTCATGTGAGAGTTGCAGATCATGGCCAGAGCGCAATTGAAAACGTTTGAAAAAATTTTGTTCAGTTGTGGCAACTTGAAAAGCCTCTTGCAAAGTACGCGGATTAGTTCTCATGACCTTAAGTTTCATTGAATCCTCAAAAAGACCGTCAATGAACTAGCCAATAAGTTGATTGTCTTGGACAGCGGGAGGTTGGCCTTCAAATGCATCCTCGCAGTGAAATTAACCTTTCTACATAAACGTGCACAGTTTCATTGTTCTTTTGGACTACTTTACGCAACAGTAAGAGTGCATGTTGCGGATCAACCACCTCTGCAAATCTAGCTTGCAGTTCAGTTTTGACTTCGGGCCATGTAGCGTTTGGATTAGCGTCCAAATATCTTTTAAGAAAATCACCTACGGGACCCTTGCTGGCTTGATATGCCAGTAATTTGATACTTTCTTGAGTCATGCCAACCAAGAGAGCATATTTTTCAATACTTTTTATCGATTCTTTAAATTGTTTACTATCCCCATCAAAAGAAGGAACAACCTTGGCAACCCCTTGTGCACCCATAGTGGTTGATAATTCCGATAATTTATCCCCTAAAGACCGAAAAATGTTAACAAATTCTTCTTGTTGTGCCATATTTGCTAGAGTATAAAAGCGTACTCACGGTTGTAGTAGATACAGCTATCCAGGTTTATTAGAAACTAAATTGAACAATTTCCAGCATTTCACGATTTACACGATAATGTCCCGCATTACATAGTGTCAGTTGATCGCGACAAACAGTCGACAAATCCTGGGCATATAGGCGCCAAAATAGAATAGGTCATGTAGCACTTTATTTGTCCTTGATCGTATAGTGGGTTTTGAATGAAAGAACACTGTCCTGTTTCTACCGTTTATTACTTCTAGAAGTTGCCAATAGCCCATCCAAAATATTCCGCGATTTATTAACTAAGTACCCAAAATTTTCCAAGACTCAACTTTTCCAGATCTAACCAAAATCTCTAACTTTTTAGGCCTGCCAGGTGTTATGTACCTGTTCAAAGTTTGATTGACAGGTAGATTCTCTCTAGCAGACTTGTTTAATCATACAATGATAGCCAATGATAATTCTGGTAAAATAATTCTCCAGGTAAATTCGCATTGCTACTATCAGAGAGGCAAACAAAAGTGTTACGTTATTAAAGAGGCGAATTACTAAAAGTTTAAACTTGTACATACCAAAATATTAATGTCCTGGCCTCTATTTTGTTACCTATCAGTATTGAGCCGAAACAAGACAAAGTACCTACTATGTATTGGTTGCCTAAAATGCATAAAACACCATATAAAGCAAGATTTATTTCTAACTCTAGTTCTTGCACTACTACTAAATTATCCGTGCTCTTAACATCTTGTCTTACAGCTATAAAAGAACATGTAATAAGGTATTGTGATAAGGTTTATGAAACTTCTGGCAAAAATTTATTTTGGTCGATTAAAAATTCAAATGACGTTTTGAAAAAGCTTAAATCAAATAATTTTCGGGCGTTCTGTTTGTCTACTTATGATTTCTCAACATTATACACTTCGCTCCCTCATAATTTAATAAGAGACAAACTAACCAGTCTCATTGAAAAAAAACGTTTGCTAGAGAAAATAAAACCTTTATCGCTTGTAATGAACATAGGGCATTTTTTACAGATGGTTCTTATGATAATTATACCTTATGGACTTGTCAAGACCTTATAGAGTTGCTAACTTTCTTACTGTATAATATTTATGTTAGATTCAGTACCTCTATTTATAAACAAGTAATAGGCATCCCAATGGGTACTAATTGTGCACCCCTTGTTGCTGATCTGTTTTTATACTGTTATGAAAGAGACTTTATGTTATCTCTTTCTACTGAACATCAAGATGATATAATTACAGCGTTTAACAACACCTCGAGGTACCTTGATGATATATTAAATATAGACAATAACCATTTTCCATTACTGGTTAATAAGATTTATCTTAAAGAACTACAACTTAACAAAGCGAACACTTCAGAAAAGCAAGCAAACTTTCTCGATCTAAATCTGTCCACTGAAAATGGTTATGTCACTACTAAAATTTATGATAAAAGAGATGATTTTAATTTTAATATAGTAAATTTTCCGTTTTTAGACGGCGATGTTCCCCGTACTACATCTTATGGGGTTTATATCTCACAGCTTGTTCGCTTTTCAAGAGCTTGCAACAATGTTAATGATTTCAATGAACGTAATCTTTGCATTACAGAAAAACTTTTAAAACAAGGTTATCGGTATCACAAATTAAGGAAAAACTTTTGCAAGTTTTATCGCCGATACCCGGATTTAATTCATAAATACAAATGCAGTTTAAAATCACTTTTGCAACAAGGTATTTCACAGCCAGTTTTTTTATGGAGATTAAATTTATAAACTTAAAAAAATAAAAGGCAGTGTTAATTTCTCCCGAGTCTTTTCACCAAGACAACTTGTACTTGTTTTGTGATATGAGAACCAGTTGGGGCAAGTGTGAGGTTGGTGCACCCTAGAACCTGGTTTAAGCCCCCAGTGGCAATTTGATTTGCCACTGACCGTTCCAAGGCGGTAACCCCTCGGGTTCTCATTTTTGTTTATTGTTAGTGGTGTCTTTTTTTTAACTGATTATTTTATTAACCATGCTCTCTCCCCCTCTCTTCTTCTTGACTGTGTGGGGAGGCTGTTTTTTCTGAATGTGGCGATTCCTGATATGCATAATTCACCTTGTTACAATATGGATTTGTCACATGCATGTACTACTACATTTATATAAATTCATTGTATTAACTGTGTTGTGTATATGTAATGTGAATGAGACTCTAATAAATAATTAATTTGAAATGAACCAACATTCTAACGATATTGTTCTAGATCAGAAAGAACAATTTTATCATACCTGTGAGTCCCTGACAGACTGTTCACGTTTTTCTCTCCCACCCAATGACTGTGAAAACAACTTTGGTTTTTAACATATTCTGTAGCTTTTGATATATATTTACAGCTTGATAATCGTTGCTTTCTAACACTTTCTGACACTTGTTCGCAAACATGGCTAGATTTATCACCAGATTAAATACATCTCATTCGAAAGAGGAAATACCTATAAGTAAACTTACATTTTTGTATGGCATCCAATAAAAGTGCCTTAAAATTCAAAGTTTTCTGCCGTCTTGTTAAAAGTTTGTGCTTATGACCGACTAGCTTATTGGAAAGCTAAAACTTGTAAAAATCTAAATTTCGCACAATTAGATCTGCAATACTTTTAATATTACCTAGAATTCATACATGTATCAATGTATGAATGTTGTCAATATAAATTTTACCTACTGTAATCTATTTGAACATAACATAAATTTACATGTAATTACCGTATAATGGATTATTTTGAGAGCATAATATTTTCGCAACCATCATGAATTCGCTTAAAGAAAAAACACCAAAAATTCCCAACTTTACTTTCGCGAAGTGCACTACTTTGCTAGAATGTACGGTACGCTTGATTTTAACTGCCGCTTATATTCCTTTATGTTCTAGGTTAATCGAGTATATCCCATATTGTACAAATTTAGTAGTCGTTTAGGCATAATAGATAAGTACCTATACAATAAGCGGCCCGAAAGCCGAAACAATTTGTATTGATGACAAGCGTCAAATCATAGGTAGGGATTATTTCGTACTTCCAAACATTGCTGAGTATACTATACTTTACAAACAATGCAGATAATATTTATGCGTTACTTAATAAGCTGTTTGAAAAGGCTTAATTATCGCTTCATAAGGTCTATATCTGCAGTGGTCACGGTCATTATTCCGTCGATAAAACATAATCACCATTGTTAATAAAACTGGTTTCAATTAAAATGTTAAATTTGGTTTATAACAGTATAAAATACCATTGTGAAATGCATGGCTTTAACACAATAACAAACGCTAAATATAGTTCTCCGCGTTACAACGTATAGCGGAGAACGGTTGTCTCAAAATAGCCTGACCAAAAGCTAGGTTGGTCAGTTGGATATGGGGCGCTGTTTAGCGCGGGAAAATGACGTGTTTTGGCTGGGTCAAAATAGAAGTGGCCAATTCTACCGAGACTTCTCAACGACCAACATCGAATTTTTCTAGAGCCTAGCCGCAATATGGACGTCGTAGACGTGGATGGCTTGGTAGAAGCCAAGTTGGCAAAGCATAAGGACGATATGCTTGAACAGATACGAGCCATGTTTAAGCTAAGTACAGATTTACAATCACAAGAGTTATCTAAAATGAGTAAGATTATCTCTTCGGAAACTCCGAAAATTAAGCGAAAGTCGAACGAGGAACAGTATAAGTTAAATGCAAAGGTCATCAGGACATTAGAGGGTGCGGCAGGTTCAGAGGATCAAACGGAGTCCAAGGCAATGATTAAAGAAGGTATAGACCGTTTCATGACAAAGTTTTGTTTACAGCCTAACTAGTGGCTATTTCGTGCAATGGTGCGTGAAGTAAAATCCCAATACACGAAGTGCACGTGGAAACGTGTAATATTATATCACAAGTTGTATAAATAAGGTTGAGTATTTATAATTCTGTTTTGAAAAAAGCGTTACCAAAATTGAACGAGTCATTTTTTAAAGGGCTTACTCATTGATGTTTGGAGGTAAAGTAGCTTTAAGCATATGCTTTGCAATGATTTATTAAAAGTTCTCAAAAGAAACATGTTTATTGTATAGGGAGAAATTTCGTATGTTTGACACATATTTATTATCTTAAGCCTTAGAGGTGCTATCCCACCGACAGAAGTTGGTTTTATTAGCGGACTCTAGCGAGTTAGGATGGCGGGTGGTAAATGAATACCAGTCAAATCTACTGGCGGAAGACTCAGAGGACAAAAAGCGTATGATGAAAGCTGAATCACGGGTAGCGCGGAAGTACAAAGCTGAGAGAGGGCGGAACACACGTGGGCCTTATTCACCCTATCAGCGCGGTTCCGGAAGGCCTGTTGCAAAGGCACCATCTGCAACTGCCACCTCAGCGGCAGCGTTGAAGCCCGGGTTATGTTTTAACTGCGGGAAACCGGGCCACTGGAAGTTGGAATGTCCAGGCATTTCATCAAATAATAAGATGAGAATGTGTTATTGTTTTAGCAGCGTAAATACGCCACAGCTTACGGCACAGCAAAATGCAGCTTTAGAATTGTCACAGCTTGAAGTAGATACGCCGCAGTGCGAGGCGGCCGGAGAGGCTAGTAGTGGTGTGTTTTATTCTAGATCAGAAAACATAGAATCTAGCGATGTGTGTTCTCCCGCAGGTAGATTGAAGCGCATGTTTCTAAATAGAGACAGGTTTCTGAAGACTTTAACATAATCATTGTCATAGAACAGAGGTATAAATTGCCGTTTAAAACAATACCTAAAATGGCGGAGTTAAAAAACAAAGGTTCAGCTCTTAAAGCAAAGAATTTGTTGGTAACGAAATGCAATCTTTGATAAAAAAAGCGTGGTTTTTAAAGTGAGCGAAAAACCCTTGATTGTAAACCCATTAACTGTAGCATATGGGAAATCTGGAAAACCTAGGCTGGTTCTGGATTGTAGACATATAAATCCGCATTTGCATTTATTTAGGGTTAAGTTTGAGGATATAAAAGTAGCATATGACATTTTTAAACCAGGCACCTATGTTTATACATACGATCTTAAGAGCGCATATCATCATGTTGACATATTTGAACCGCACCGAACCTATTTAGGATTTTCATAGGAATTTAATGGTCGCAAAGAATACTTTGTTTATGGTTCTTTACCGTTCAGTATATCGGTAGCAGGTCATATATTTACTAAAGTTTTGCGGGTAGTTATAAATTTTCTGAGGTCAAAGGGACACACATTCATTATGTATTTTAGACGATGGAATTGGCGGCAAGGAAACATTTTCGGAAGCCATGGAATCGAGCGTTTTTGTAAAACAGTCTCTGGTTGATTTTGGTTTCTTGTTAGCAAATGATAAATGCAATTGGTTGCCTAAACGTAAGGCAGATTAGTTGGGTTATTCTATTGATTTTGAGTTAAACAAAGTTTTTATACAGACATGTAGAATAGAGAAATTGGAACAATCTTTGGAAAAGACGTTGGACATATTTCTTAAAGATAAATGTAGTTTGATTCAAGCGAGGTAAGTGGCTTCAGTTATAGGTCAGATCATTTCGCTGCAATTTGTTTTAGGCAAGAAAGTTCAGAATGAACACCAAATTCATGTTCAATTGTTTACTTTCTAGAGCTAGTTGGAATTCACCAGTTTTAGTGTCGGAAAAAGCCATTGGGGAGCTAAAATTTTGGAAAGAAAACGTACGTATTCTTAATGCTAGTGGCAGAAGTCTGACTGCCGTAACAGTATTTTAGTTTTCAGTATACTGTGATGCTAGTGGAGATGGGTATGGCGGTTATGTAGAGGATATGGCATTATTAAAATTAGGTTTGAAAGCCAGGTTCCTCAGAAAGAGTTTTCATCACAGCTAGGCGTAAGCGGGTTTACCGATGTAAGCTGTGAGTTAGACACAAATGTAACTCCTAGATCACTCCAAACTGAGGGAATTAGTTTATCGTCGGACGTCAACGGTATACAACAGTTTTCTGTTAGATATACGCTTCCAGAAGCGAGCAATAGGTCGGTCGGTGTCGATGATTTCTCGCACATAAATAGTGTATATAAGAATTCTCCGAAAGTAGGTAGTAGGTTGCCCCCGGAAGTGGGCAGTAGGTTGCTCCCGGAAGTGAGGAGGAGGTTGCTCCCGGAAGTGAGCAGTAAGTTGCTCCCGGAAGTGAACAGTAAGTTGCTCCCGGAAGTGAGCAGTAGGTTTCATCCGGAAGTGAGCAGTAGGTTGCTCCTGGAAGTGAGCAGTAGGTTACTCCCGAATGTGGGCAGTAGGTTGCTCCCGGAAATGAGCAGCAGGTTGCTCCCGGAAGTGAGTAGTAGGTTCCTACTGGAAGAAGGTAATGGGTATTTAATTGGAAACAAGTGGTCTCAGGGCAGTTTACTCACAGAAGTGAGTAACAGGCTGTTCCCGGAAGAGAACAAATTGCGCGTTTGTGACGATCAGTTAAATAGTAGGTTGCTCCCGGAAGTGAGCTCTTCAAGTACATGTAGGCAGAATAGCAATATGTTTAAATCGTTTTCTGAGAATGATACAGTTGCAGTGGGTACTTGGTCAGAAATAGAACGGCAAAAAAAAATCTACCTGGAGTGAAATCGAAGCTGTAAGGCGGGTCATGGCTAGTCAAGTGGGGGTTTTAAAGCGAAAAAGGGTAAAATTTATTCAGACAATAAAAATGTTCATTGTATTTTGCAAAGCGGTAGCAAAAAGGAAGATTTTATATCTGGTCGCAACGAACATAATTCAGCCATGTAAGAAAAATAATATTTCAATAGAGCCAGAATGGATACCAAGGAATGATAATTATCAAGCAGACTTGGGGATTGTGACGACTGGTCAATATCCAAAACTTGGTTCGCATATTTTGACAATGTTTGGGGAAAGCATGAAATCGATAGATTTGCCTCTTCTTATAATAAACAATGCAAGCGGTTTAATTCCAGATGGTGGGTTCCTGGAGCTGAAGGTATTGACGCTTTTAGTCAGTCTTGGAAAGGTAATCGCAAGTGGTTTGTTCCACCACCAAGGTTGGTGGTAAAATGTATTGAAAAACTTGACGAGGAGAAGGCACAATGTACTCTGGTCGTGCCGCTTTGGGTTTCGGCGCCATTTTGGCCTTGCCTTCTGGAAGGTCAATATGCATTCAAAAGTTACATACAAGAAAACAAGCCTTGCCAAAGTATGGTGTTATTTGCACTGGCAAAGATAACAACGGAATATTCAATAAGGATCCGTTACCTTTTATATGATAGCATTTAATGTAAATTTTGTATGATGTTTATTTCAAAAATGATAATACTCTGTTTTTTTGAACAGGTCCTGGCTTAAAATCTACCATTCAACAACAGATCATGGAGGTTGGCGTAGACAATGAGAAATCTCGTGACATGGCTGAAAAAATGGCTAGTTATGTGTTGCAATCGAGAGCACCTTCCACAACGGAAAAGTATAGTGGTTGTTTTAATAGTTTAATGAAAAACTGTAATTCTATGCATTTGTCATAACGGCCAGCCAATGCAATATCAGTTGTAATGTACATAACGCAGTTGCTTGATAAAGGATAATCTTACTGTGTTGTTTCTTCAGCGATTTATGCTATTAATTGGAATCATTCTATTAACGGATTGGACGATCTTACTGACAACAGTTTTGTGAAACATTTGTGCGACGCTGCTAAAAGGCTTAGTTCAAAACCTAAGGAAAAGAAAGACGTTGTTGACTCCAAAATGCTCATAGATTTGTGTAAACTTTTGGAAAATGACATGTCTCTGACAAATGTAAGGGATATAACTATGATATTACTTTCCTATGCAGGTTTTTGCGTTATAACGAAATGAGTAACTTACGCTGTTCAGATGTTGTTTTTCAAAATGATCATTTGGTATTAAAGATATGATCAAGTAAAACGGATCTTCATAGGGAGGGGAGAGAGGTTTTAATTGCTAAAGGTAACACAGTTGCATGTCCATGTTCAATGTTACAACGTTACATGGATCTGGCAGGGTTATCTAAAGTTTCTGAGGATTTTTATTCAAACCTGTTTTAAATTCAAAAGGTTCATTCTGTTTGATAAATGAAAATAAAAAGGTCAGTTACACTAGAGCACGAGAATGTATTGTTTCTAAGTTGGCGATTGTAGCTCCTCATCTCAAGATAGGAACGCATACTTTGCGAGCGAGTGGGGCCTCGTCTGCAGCAAACGCAGATGGTATATCTGATCGGTGTATTAAGAGGCATGGTAGATGTAAAACCGACCAGGCAAAAGACGGTTATATCAAGGATGCTTTAGAGAAAAGGTTATTGATTACAAAAGCATTACAATTATGAAAATAGATGTTCTAAGTTATAAAGCCATCATGAAAATGAAATGCATTGTTCTTCTTCTCACTTTGTTAATTTCTATAAACTAGTCTCGTCAGCACAAACGGAGTTGTTTGTTTTTGTAGGGGTGTGTTGAGACATATAGTTCTCCGCGTTACAACGTATAGCGGAGAACGGTTGTCTCAAAATAGCCTGACCAAAAACTAGTTTGGTCAGTTGGATAGGGGGCGCTGTTAAGCGCGGGAAAATGACGTGTTTTGGCTTGGTCAAAATAGAAGTGGTCAATTCTACCGAGTGGCATTTTATACACTTGTATTGGACGAACACAAATTATTTGTATTTGTTAAAAATGGATGTGTATTTGTTTAAGGGAGCATGTTGAGATATGTTCGATGTCTCATATAGAAAAAAAGATATACGAGTTTTTTTCCTGGACGGCTAGTAAACCTGTGAAAAATATTCGATCTTATCTTATTCATGGTATTAGTAGTACTCAGGATACATGAGTTTACAGATAAGATTGTGACATGCTCAGTTGGGGTGAAAATTATTTTTTCTTATTGGAATTGTACGCATGTTATATCCGGATTTTTGTAAATCTTAGTGAAATATTATCACCGTAAATGTTGTGGCATGTATTGGATTGGTTTGGTTTGTTCGGTATGTTGTTTTTCACCCCCAAGTATCTGTTGTTGCTCAAAATAAACAATTCTCGTCAGCACAAACGGAGTTGTTTGTTTTTGTAGGGGTGTGTTGAGACTTATACTTAAATTTTAGAGGTTAATTGCTGGTATAAGATTGAAAGAAATATAGCAAGATGAATATAGTTATACCCCAGATAGCATGCTGACGTTGGCCCAACGTTGGGCCAATGTCGTCAGTTACGTCGGCCCAACGTTGGCATATGACGTTGGCCCAATGTAATTTTGCTCATCGGCCCAACGTTGGGCCAACATGTTGGCTCAACGTTGGGCCAATGTCGCAATGTCGGCTTTGTTCAGTTGGCCCAACGTTGGGCCAACATTGGAATTTCAACACAATTTTGCCAACGTTGGCCCAACATTGGCCCAACATAAGAAAATTTAAATTTACGTTGGCCCAATGTTGGCCCAACGTTAGAACTTCTTAATTTCCATTGGAATAATATTTGCTTTACACTGTGACAACAAACTTTGAGTGACTGACTTCTGATCCAGAAGTTGTGGTTCAAAACCCGGCAGAAATGTGATTCTTCTGTGACATTCTAAATCCGAAAGAGGATGCGTGAGAAACACACTGAGGTGGTCCTCTGTTGGTTTTGACCATCACATGAAGAAGCTATCCAGCTTGATTGTAGATTTGTTTTTCATCAGGACATCTCAAGGCTCATCTTCCACAAGAAAAGCCAGAAAGTAGCTGTTTGTTTGACATTTAATATTTAATCAAACCAAAAACAGTAGAAATATTTTCAAAATTAATAAAATCTAAGTGTTTCTTACAAATGATCTAACGCAAAGAATTTCATGTTCGAAATATTCTATAGTTCATGTAGACAATAAATGTCACATTATTTTATAAAGATAGATTGTAAAGTCCTTATGTTTTTATCATGATGACTCTTCTTCATTTTCTTCTCTTCTTGATCATTGCTCTCTTCTACTTGGATCTTTCTTTCTCTTTTATTTGTTCTTCTCTTTCATTTTCTTTTCCTTCCTCTCTCTGTCACAGGCATAGTCAAACCAGTCCTTAATAAATTGCTGATTTCAGCATCTGTTGCTATCCCACACAATTTGTTTTTCGTAGACGTTTCTGCAATAAAATATAATAAGGGCTGTTAACAATAGAAAATGAGAACATTCAAAATTATCAAATATAAAATCATAGCCAAACGCGCACATCTACACTTCATGCAGAAGATATGTCTAAAGTTTTAAAACTATCCTCCATATAAACGCATTTATCGCATGTTCGAAAAGTGAAGATCAAGATCAGCTGACACAACCGTGCCGTCTAATCAGAATCTACAATGCTTGTATTTATTTATCATGTTATTTCTGATCACGAAGCAAAGATTGCAGATCCTGGTCAGATGGCACAGTTGTCTGGATCTGGATCTACACTGTTAGCGACTGTGATAAAAGGAAGAAAGGGTTAAGTCAGTATGTTATAATCTTATAAACTGACGAAGTAAATCCCGTCTCAAAATATTCAATTACCTCCTTTAACAAATAATGGATTGAACCAAAGGAAATGTCCAATCATAATTATCTACAAGTGATTCAAACTATGAGTTTTAAAGTTTATATTTCAAGACTGCATACTGTCTAGTTTATATTATCAGATGAATGAAAATAAAAGTTTATAAAAATTTTCTTTCAGTATATAAAACTGTTAAATTAAAAATAAGAGAGATCAAGATACTTACATTATTGTACTGTCAGCGAAAATTCGAAAATATTCCTCCTTTGTTTACAAGCACACCGCTATATTGGTTGCTCAAAATGTGTACATGTACATTGCACAAAGAGCTATTAATCTTATAACAATTTCTCTTCCGTTTCTAATTGCAAGGTTGCTATGGTAACTAGATTACTGACCATTCAGCTGTAATAAGCTTGACCCCACTAATAACACGTGGTTCTTATCTTTACAACTTATAATCGCATGTTTACATCCACATAGTGTTAGTATTTACTGGAAAAGATAATTTTATTGAAGTGTCAGTTAATATATTAACATCAAGACAGATACGCAATGTGAATTTCATATTTTATAACATAAACATATTTTTCAAGTACAAAACATTTTCAATATTATATCAGTTTGTCCGTTTACCAGCCAGTTAGTCAGCAAACAGATCTAGTTTTTAATAAAGTTTTTTATGCGCTAAATATGTCTCTATTTTTCATAAACCTAGAATATGAGGAACTCAGCCTTTTTAATAGTGTAAAATAAACATGTATATTTTGGCGGTTGGCACAATGTTGTAAATATGACGTCATTTTTACAACGTTGGCCCAACGTTGAACCAATGTCGATGTGCCGATCAAAACCATTACTTCAGAGAACGACGTTGGGCCAACGTTGGCCCAACGTTGTTCACCCGATGCCGACGTTATGCCAACCATACAACCAAATGCCAACGTTGGGCCAACGTCAGCTTGCTTGTAGGGACTGCAACAGTAAAACGCAAAAATTAATTTCTGCGGGTTCGATTTCGCTGAAATTACAACCGCGAAAATTAAAATTATGGCAAAATCGCGAAAATTATCGATCGCGAAAATAACCCATTATAAGGTATTTCTTTTTTGTATTTGCATGAAATGCAGTTTCATCACTGTAAAAAAAAATCGGGATTTTAAGGTGGGTTCCGACTACGATGGAGGCATGTGTGGAATCATTTTAGCTATTTCCTGCATGACTACATCAATAAAAATGTCAATAATTATTATGATTAATGATTAATACAAACATGAATGAAAAGTGATTGACGTTGTACACATTGAAAACAACCGCGTGACTGAATTATTTGTGTTTAAGAACACACGGATTTTATTTCACTAAAATCTTAATAATTTAATAAATAACAGTTAACTTACATGTAAGGATTTTATGCATACGTACGCAAATTTAACAAGAAGTCCTTTATGTACTCAGAAAATTCACTCAACATCTAATGTCTTTTAAAGAAAAACTGATTTGTCTCCAAGAAAGAAAGATGGGTGCATTACCTGAAATAAATCCCCAGAATAAAAAAAATATCATCAACATTTTGTTTGCGTTCGGTGTGTTTCAACAAAAACACAAACACTGCAATTTTTTTATTAATCAACAGTATATGCAAACATCTCAGATAGCTTAGCTTTCAAAAAGGTGCGTCTTTATATACAGAGCGCAAATGAAAACGCAACACTATATTTTGGAATATTTTTGTTGTGTGTAGAAGTTTAATAAATTGATAAATGTAGATGTGTCTTAAAAGTAACCAATCGATACATGAATAGTCCACTATTTTTTAAACTACTTCTCCTACAGTACCCCCCTTACAAATGCTCTTAACGTTCGTTTTTGGCATGCAGATTTGCATGAACTAACTCAAAACAAGTCCATTTGTTAACCATTACTTACGGCTACAGAAATCCCATTTTCAGTTTTCATGTTTTATTCTAAACAAGTCTGATAATGCCAAAACTTTCAGAGAAACATCGACATGAGTTTGGTAGCAATATCCAAGGAGGGATGTCTCGACGTGAAATCGCTCGTTGGAAGCATTGCGAAAATTTCTCGTTTGGCTTAACGACATCTTATTTATTTTAAAGCACGTCTACCTTTACAAATTTATTAAAATTTTACATACTTACAAGCATTCCAAAAAGGTGTTGCGTTTTCATTGGCGCTCGGAAAATAACACATCTCGACTTTATTAACTATTCAAATTCCAGAAATATTTGACATGTTTCATATTTAAGGGCCTTTGAAATTGTTTAAGTACTGTTTCAAATATCGTTTCTCAGAACGTAGTCTTAATGCTAAATGCATCTGGTCTCTTCTCCATTTTTGTTTATTTATAAGAGCTACCCCAAAATCTTACCTAAATTTTCTGTACGATAAGTATTATGCCCCTGATGCATTCTTTTGGCGCAACTCAATATTTACACCAATAACCAGTACGATTCCGATTCATCCCAAACGATGGTATGCACAATGCGGTGAACATGGAACGTTCGATACGATATTTTCAAATCAATACCATTCCATGTTCAGCGTCGTATGGGCCCCAGAAAAAAAGAATGGGTTTCCCCTTAGCGAGAAAATAATGGGCGGAACTAAACAGAACATAATTTTGACTCAACGAGCTCAATAAACTTCAAAGGGCGTTACAGATAACAACACTGATTAATTGTATGGGGAAACTGTTTATAGCCGGCACTGATAACGACATGAACTTACCTGGATTTACCAAATTTAACACAAAAGTAATACATTGTATCTTGTAAAAATATATTCAAAAACTATCTACATGTAACGATAAGCTATTGAGGTAGTGATGTACCATATTAAAAATCAACGTAGAATAACATAAAGCATAAAATGTTTAATAGATTAAATTTTACTGGGATTTACATGCAACATTGACACAGTTTCGTCAAATTGATATTTGAATGCAATGCTTAATTCTCAAATTCTTTTTAAAGGTTACTTAAAATACCTCAGGCCAGAAAATTGTTAATAAGCTGTCTATTGGCAGTGGCTGTACAACTGCACTTTCAAGAATTATCGTACGATTTAACCAGATATTAAAAGTTCTTAAGTTACAAAGCGATTGGAGACTCGGGTAAATATTTGAAAAAAAAAACAATTGTAAAGTATTTACTTAGTTTTGTCGAGTTAATGGATGGTTTTGAAAAAATTTAACCTCGACAATAAGAACTTATATAAAAACCTTGTTTCAAATGTGAGGTTAGTGCACCCTAGAAATCGTTTAAAGCCCCTGTTGCAAATTATTTTGCCATTGACCTTCCAAATTGGCAACCTTTTTTGTTCACATTTATTTTAATTGTTTGTGGTGACTATTTTGAAATAGATCATTTTATAAAGCACGCTGTTCTTTACTTACTTCTTTTTGGCTATAAGGGAATGCTTTGTCTTCTGACTGTGGCTGTGGAGATTCCTGATATGCATACTTTATTTTTGGATACTGTTTGCGAATTTATAAGTGATTAAGCTTACACTCTAAGACTAGATATAATACGTGTTCAGTTCAAATACTCCTATAAACAGCTCTTTACCAATACTGTCAAAGTGTATTTATAAAATTAAACAATATTCATTTTCTGTTTTACTTATTATATTTCCGTGTTCGATTGTTACCTACTGTTTAAAGTGGTTTAGGGTTAAAGAAATGATTGTTAAACGCCAACAACGAACATTACCATTAGAAATCATCAATTGTGCTCATTAGTCACTAAACGGATCGTTATTTAAATTGTCGCTTTTCCAATTAAAAATTATTAGGTTCTGCAAGATTTGCTTTTAAATAGAAAAAAAGAACTTTGAAAGCCACCGAACGTGACATACATAAAAATATTGCAGACTTGGTTTGATTGAACCTGTTCATCGACAGTAATGGAAATGGATATTATTGCCCAGGGTTGAGCGCAACTCAATATTTTCACCACTTAACAGTACAATTTCGATCCATCTCAAATGACGGACAAGGTATGCATATGGCGGCGAACATGGATCATCAGATTCGGTATTTTCAGATTAAAGCCATTCCATGTTTAGCGGCAGATTCCCTAAACAAGAAAACAATGGGTGAAACTAAACAGAATAGAATTTTGACAGGGAATCTGAGGATATAAATCCTGCATTTCACAGACAATGCCAAAGACGAAATTTAAAAAAAAACAGGAGTATATCATATGGGTTATTGAACAATATCCAAGTAAATTTGCTCGGATATTGAAACCATCTATCTTTATATTATTCTGGCCGAAGTATTAAAACCAAAACAAAAATAGAAGTACTATTAACGTGATAAATGAGTGTTTAGCTCAACGACCTTCAAAGGACGTAAATGATAACATCGCTGATTGAATGTACGGGGAGACCTTTTACAGCGCTACAACGCTTTATGATATTGAAATATATGAAAAGGAAACTTTGAAAGCCTCTCAACAGACATGAAATATGAAACAATTGCAGGCTTGGTTTGATTGAACCTGTTCATGGGCTGTAATGGAAATGCACATTACTGACCAAGCCGCACAGCACGGGTTGAGCGCAACTCAATATTTACACCAATTAACAGTATAATTTCGATCAATCCCAAATGATGTATTTCAGGGGGTCCAACGTATTTGGTTTTTGCGGAGAAGTAAGTGAGGGACATGTTCTGTGCGGAACTAAATGGAGGAACATTTCGTTATTTTGTGCATTTCTGGAGATATTTTGACTCAGTGAAGTAGGTTTATATCACTGTTATCGAAATCTAAATACGCCTACCCGGAGGCCAGATATGTAAGCTCCACTTGGTTTTTCAACTTATGTTTGTAGAGGCCTTAATAAAAAAAGTTTTTGAATGTATTAGCTGAAAGATTGTTTGTTTACAAAGTGAAAATAGAAAATTGCGAGACTTCAAACTGTGTTTTTATTCAAAATATACCGTTTTTAACCAGGTTTTCTTTAGAAAAATCCTGGTTATTGGATTGGGATATGTCGTTGGGCGGGCAGATGGGCGGGCTGGCGTCAACATTTTGTGAAGTTTTTTTTGTTAAAGTTGTGTTTTTCTAAGTAACCGTTCAAGGTACAACTTTGAAACTTAACATAGTTGTCTGACATATCAATACCAATTATCAGGACAAGTTTCATAATCCCTGACTGTATTTTGACCACGTTATGCCCCTTTTTTACTTAGAAAGTTTGTGAATTTTTTTGTGAAAGTTGTGTTTTTCTCAGTAACCGTTCAAGGTACAACTTTGAAACTTAACATAGTTGTCTGACATATCAATACCAATTATCAGGACAAGTTTCATAATCCCTGACTGTATTTTGACAAAGTTTTGCCCCTTTTTCACTTAGAAATTTTGTGAAGTTTTTTGTGAAAGTTGTGTTTTTCTCAGTAACCGTTCAAGGTACAACTTTGAAACTTAACATAGTTGTCTGACATATCAATACCAATTACCAGGACAAGTTTCATAATCCCTGACTTTATTTTGACAAAGTTATGCCCCTTTTTCACTTAGAAATTTTGTGTTTTTGTTAAAGTTGAGTTTTTCTCAGTAACTGTTCAAGGTACAACTTTGAAACTTAAGATAGTTGACTGACATATCAATACCAATTATCAGGACAAGTTTCATAATCCCTGACTGTATTTTGACAAAGTTATGCCCATTTTTCACTTAGAAATTTTGTTTATTTTTTTTTTGTGAAAGTCGTGTTTTTCTCAGTTACCATTCAAGGTATAGCTTTGAAACTTTACATAATTGTTTGACATCACAATACCAAATACCAGGCCAAGTTTTATAACCCCTGGCTTAGTTTTGCAAAAGTTATGCCCCTTTTTGACGTAGATGTTTTGTAAAGTATTTTGTGAATGTTATCTGTAACAGTTGATGCCAAATTGCCTGTTGACGCTTAGCTTGGTTTGTGGGTAGCTTATATCACCAGGCAGCTTGAGATTGCTTCCAAGGTGTCTGTGATAAAGGTCAAGGTCACTTGCTAAATATAGATATTCAGCTTACCCTCAATAACTTGAGTTTGCTTTTACCTCTGGATGCCAAACTTAGTATATGAGTAGCTGATATCAAAAGACAGCTTGGGATTGCCACAGATATCTGTGATCAAGGTCACTGTTGCTAAAAATAGAAATTCAGTTTTCCCTCAATAACTTGAGTTTGCTTTGGTATATTTATGCCGAACTTATTGTTGGTATCTAATATCAAGATGCAGCTTGAGATTGCTACCCAGGCGCCTGTGATAAAGCTCAAGTTCACTGTAGCTAAAAATAGAAATTCAGTTTCTGCTCAATAGCTTGAGTTTTCTTTGGCCTATTGAAACCAAACTTGGTTTGTGGGTAGCTTATATCATCTTAAGACACTACTTAGGATTGATACCCAGGTGTCTGTGATAAAGGTCTATGTCATTTTTGCTAAAAATAGAAATTTAGGTTTCTCCTTATTACTTGAGTTAACTGTGATCTATTGACACCAAACTTTCTTTGGGTAGCTGATACCAAGACGCAACTTGGGATTTCTACTCAGAAGCCTGTGATCAAGATTAAGGTCAGTGTTGCTAAAAATAGAAGTTCAGTTTCTTCATATCAGATATTTTCTTTACAAAAGTATAAGTATTAAATGAAAACCTGGTTTTCGGCGCGTGGCGACGATTTTTTCTTGTTGGAGTTATTTTAGTTAAACTATTACCGAGTTTTTGCAAATATTTCTTCACGACGGCTTGCGCACTTTACATGGGTACTTAATGACCTTTAGTTTTAGTTCAAACACCTTAAATGTTTGCCGTGGAAGTAGTAGGCATTTTTTGTTCGGTGCAGAATCTAAATAACACACTCGTATGCGTTAGGTGTAAGTAAGTCAAGAGCTAGTAACAAATTTTAATACTCAAAACAAAAGCCGATTTGTTACCCAAATATACGTTTGTTCTTATCTATATATGCTAATGGAAAAAGTCTTGTTTGGTACGAAGATTGAAACTTGTTGCATGCCAATTTTCAACACATTACCGGCAGTAGTGGCTCAAATTCTTAAATTCTTTTTTTTCAATAATGCATAAAAATGGCATCTTTTTCTATTGACACCAAATTCCATTCTATAAATAGCGGTCACGTCAGCAAGCTAACATAGACCTCTATCATAAGAACTTATAACAATCCTAATCAGGAGTTTTGTCTTCATACGCGGAGTTAACAGTCCGCAATGTAGTTACCTCAATTACCGTAGACAAATGAATAAATATGGTATTTTTGGCCATTTAGTTTAGAAACGTATCAGATAACGAGTTGCGACTTTTAATATAAAAGCGAACCTTTTAATTAGATATACATATATTTAATACAAACGACTAGTACAATTTTACTTTTGACCCAAATAGTACTTCATTTATTTGAACATTATAAGTAAACAATCATCATTTTAGAGTTGTTGTGCCGCACATACGCTTCAAACGTTTGTATCGCGTGCCTCAAATTGTCCGTTTTGTGCCCCTCTTCTCAAAATGCAGATGAGACTTATTCTTATATCTTGGCATCGTGGATTGTCTCTATCTGAAATAGGTACAGGGGCGTATGTAACAACTCCATGACCATTTACATATAAAGGTGCGCCTATATATTTATAGGTTCGTCTGTATTTTTTTTCGTAAACTACTACTAAATACTAAGGTACTACTAAAAAGTAATAATGTAATGAACACACATAAAGGGGCAGAGTAATATACAAGTGTATGTGGTAGGTAATTTCGTATGAAAAATACGAGTGACATTCGTATTTGGGTAACACATTGGCTTTTGTTTTGATTATTAACATTTGTTACTAGCTCTTGTCTTACTTACACCTAACGCATTAAAGTTTTTATTCAGATTCTGCACCGAACAAAACAATTCTTACCACTTCCACGGAAAACATTTAAGGTGTTTGAACTTAAAAAATTGGTCATTCAGTACCCACGTAAAGTGCAAAAGCCGTCGTGAAGAAATATATGCAAAACCTCATTGTTACAAAAAAAATGTAACAACAATTACAACAATTACATTATCCTTACTGATCTTGTAAGGGGACGTGAGCTGTATTTGATACTTGTTATTTTATTGGCGATTACTAAGTTTGAACCATTACACATATTAATCCTACAGGTATTGATACAAGTTTAAAACCTTTATTGTTAAGTATCATTTGAACACTACAAGCATAATGGTTTGATTGAAATGTTGTATGCACGAAACTAGCCCAAAACATTTGGCCATCATTTTTTATGTTACTATTGAAACCACGCAACCACAAAAGTCTTATAAAATATCTTAAAATAATCCTTTGTAAACACATGTAACCACATAAAACCACTATGTTACCTGTGAAACTAGCCCTTAATATTTTACCGTCAATTTTGTTTCTCGACGTAACCAGATAACAACTTTAGGATGAAAATACATGTAATCTGAAGTATTTTAAATCAAACTTTTGTAACATCATGCTACTGCATGTAACCACTATGTAACTAGTGAAACTAGCCCAAAGTAGTTTGCGTTCATTTATTTCTCGATATAACCATTGCAACCAATGAAACCACGTTCCAGAACCTGTTGCTGAAAATAAGCTTTTTATAGCTATATATTTAAAAAAAAACGTTTTCATGTGTAACCAGTGTAACCATGTAAGAGTAAAAATAATCAGTGTGACCTTAACATCTTCTTACAAACATTCATTTGCAAAACATATCAATTTTATATTATTCGCTAAATAATCTATGTCCATGGCAACGCGCATCGGCGAACCTGGAGCACGTCAAAACTAAGACATTTTTCTACATTTTTATAATTGATAAGCATCTTGTTTGAAGGCAATTTCTTTAACGTATAACTCTGCGAAAACGTCTGCTGCCTTTTGAAGTTTATGAAGTCATATCTGTAAATTTTGATGTTTATCGGTGTTTCCGTTTGAATATTATAAGCATTTGTTCATAGCGTTTTGATTAACCAAAATTTCAAAATCATGACGTCAACGGGCGACGTCGAGTTAAGGGCAGCCATCTAATTTTGTGTCGGTTTTGAGAAGACAGCAAGTGAAACGTTTAAAATGCTACAGAGTTCCGGTACTAACCAGAAATGCAGAAGAGAGCTTGTCTTTAAGTGACACCGACGGTTTCGAGAAGGAAGATGCTCTATAGATGACGATAAGCGATGTGGTCGCCCGTCTAAGGTGAAATTCACGATTTTAGAAAAGGTAAAAGATATGGTGTACAGTGACAGACGACATACGCTGAGAAGTTTAGCTTCTGAACTGGATGTTTCTACATCTACAGTACACGACATTTTGAAAAAAAGAGCTAGGAATGTCTAAGGTGTGCGCGCGATGGATGCCGAGTCTTTTAAAGGTTCATGAGCGGGAAACCAGGGTTCGCTGCTCGAGTGTTCGTCCGCCGGTATGAGCGTGAGGGCGAAGAATTCCTTGACCGCATTATTACGACTGACGAGACTTTGTTATGGCATTTCGATCCGGAGAAGTGTGTTTGGAAAACACCCGGGACTCCACCCCAAAAGAAGGCTAGAGTACAGAAGAGCGGTGGGAAACAAATGTTCATGTTTTTCATGGATAGGAAGGGCATGATCCTACAGCATCAAGTAACTGTTGGCCAGACAGTGACCGCTAGTTATTATTAGGCAGCCTAATATTGTATAAGCATTATTTTACTATCATAAATATAATAATTGAACTAATTAAAAGTAACTTATTTCACCTTAATATCACTATTTTCTGGTGAAAAATTTGACATATCGTTTTCCTTTCAGGTTCTCAGGCGTGACTTAATGCAGGCATTGAAGAAAAAATGCCCCGATCTTGATTCCGAACGCATAATATTTCACCAAGATAACGCCCCTTGACATAGGGCTGACTCAACTCTCTTAGAAATCAGCTTACTTGGTTTCGAAACTCTCCAGCATCCACCCTACAGTCCAGATCTAGCCCCGATGGACTTCAGAGTTTTCCCAGAGATCAAAGCTGCTCTACGAGGTCTGCACTTTGAGAACGCGAACGAGCTTCGTATATATACACACAAACTGTTGTTTCGTCATACAAAAGTGACTGGTTCAGTGATACGTACACTTAATGGTTACAGAGACATAGGAAATGCATTCAGATCCGTGGTGATTACGTTGAAAAAGTGTGAACGAATCTCTGACGTTATCATGACGTCATTTGTATAACGCTGGCGTGCTCCGGGTTCACCTTACTGTGGTTGTGTTATTAGCTGTAACTTTTTTATTGTTTAATGTATTTTCATAGTATTTATACAACATGTGCAAAATAGACCAACCTTCATACATTGATATGATACCAAGGTACACTGAGAATATTTGTTATTTTATAGCGTCTACGGAATTCCCGATCACCCCTCTTATTAGTGTTCCTTGTCACCATCACTGTACATGTCAGACCTGCATGTATATCGACATGTTACACTGTCAAGGTCAACGCTCATCTGTATCTTATCGGAAAAAAAAACATTTATATACTTCTGAAGTTTTACCACTGCCTAACACGAATTTATTTTCCATTTCCAATGTACTCGGGATGGATAAACACACTTTTAGAATGGTTGCTTTTACATGTTCGTGTCTTTGTTCAGACGTTATATAAATCGCACAGAAGAATTCTGTTCAAAACTATGAACTGCACGTTTGTCGATTTGATTTAGTGACAGTCCTATACTTGCAATTGTCCAGACTCTTGTTGTCATTAACACCGTGCAGCTGTCCAGGTGATTGTTATGCGGTACTTTAGGTTTTCTTGGATAGTGGCCTGGGTGTGACCACGGTTGCAATGACGGACAAGGTGAATTCGGACTTCGAGGAACATTGACACGACAATACTTGACTTAAAATTTCTGCATTGAACAAAATTTGCCAAACGTTGGAAAAAAATGCGCATCGACAAATGCTAGATCCTTCTTTTAAAAATTGTTATCGTCATCTTCTAATTGACTTAATACATTGTAAAAGGTTTTCTGAAACTTTAGTTTATTTTTCATACTTGCTATCCGTTTAAAATAATTAAATACACCGCCCTACATGCATAAATACGAGGGTAATCAAGAAGAAAGAAAATCCAGATTGGGTTTATTTTACGACTATTGCTTTGTCTATCTCTATTGTATACAAACAGAGTTCTACTATCAGAATAGTGCATTGTCATCAAATACATAGTGCAATATATGAAAGGCAGATACCTCTTTAATGCACATGAGATAAGCTATGGCAAGGCAAACTGCAACATCTCCCTTTATTAATTTAATTATATTTACTTTTATATTTATTTTTCATAGTGTCTTCAAAGCTCGTAATTAATTCTCTGTCTCTGATAGTCCAAGATTTGTAACACTTCATTATCTAATTTTTGAAGAAATATGCCACACTGTCGAACTGTCTGTGCTGATTTTATTAATGAAAACCTTCAACTGACATTGATTCAATTAAGGAATAAATTTCGTGTTTGATAAGTTCACCGAGTCTTGAACGTCATTAGGGCTGGTTAAAGTGAGTGGAGTCCGAAGGACTCCACGCGTGCTTTAACCAGCCCTAATGACGTTCAAGACTCGGTGAACTTATCAAACACGAAATTTATTTCTTATATTTACACCTCATTTTATCATTTTGTTTCTAAATTTAATATAAAATATATACTTTTTACTAATTTCGAAATGTTGTTTAAAACATTTCTTACCCCGGGTTTGGCATTTGGACTGGTCCGCCTATTTACTCAAATAAAAAAAATCATACTACGACCAAAAATAGTTCCATGTTTATTGAACACATTCATCCGTTTTTTCAAACATTTATATACAGAAAAACCTAATATTTCACAACAAACATCAAATTTGTATCACAGCAAGTACTATCTATGCGAGTAAATGATAGTCTAAGTAAAAACCGTTATTTTGGCGGGAAGTTAGAAAAGGCTAATGCGTTATTTTCAACCAATGATAATTCTAGAAAATGGAACGTGCTTATTGATGATGTCGGATAGATTGCAGTTTACCGGTACGAGTTTACATCCGAACCCGATTGAATCGGATTTTTGGCGGCCATTTTCTTTCTCGCTTAAAACATAAAAACGGGGGTTCGGGGGCGGTAGCCCCAGATATAACATAAAACAGGAACACGAAACGAAAGAAACAACTGGATTTGATGTCATAAAAGTAAACTTGTTTACTTCCGATTTGAGGGGTATAAAAGCAACTAAAAATAAAAGTAATCTAAAAATAGCAACATTCCAGGAAGAGCTATCTAAAATTAGCAACAATTATAAAAATAGCGGGGATTTCATGACGTCACCAGGGCATTCCTTTACCATTGCGCGGTGATAAGGCTAACGGTGTTCATTGAAGATTGACCTTCACTCGTCCGGTAAAGGATATTGAAGCAGTGGAAATAAAGGTGTAAATATTTATGTGTGGTTTAACCGCTCCTCCTGACCTAGTTATGTAAGCACTTGAATGTTATTCCTGACTGCAGGGTTAGGTATTTGCAGATATTTGTGGTGTAAAAGTAACATTTATTTCTGAATTAGTAGGGAAATCATGATGCACGAACCTCGATGTTACCAGTCCGCACTAAGTCTATGCTGGATGCTGCTCTAGTTGCCTGGATTACTGAACGCAGTTGAACTTGTAAATATCCAAACTTTGACAGATTTGTATTGCTTCGTCCATTATCTGCGTTTCACCCTCATAGATAAATTGTCCTCTTCCCTTCTGAGACTTCACACCAAATACGATTCTGTCCCAAACAAGTTCTTCTCCAGCAGTAAAGTTACATTCCTTTGCTAAAAGTCTTAACCTGGTGATGACTTGTTCAACTTGTTCAGTCCAAAAGATGGTCTTAATAGTGGGGTTTCATTTTGATCTAATATAGTATCAAAATATACTTATAAGGTGCACATAATTTATTCCTACATTGGTGAATCATTTTCTTCTAATAAACTTCTTTCGACGGAACTATCTTGTTGACGTGTTGGAGGATCTATCCGATTTGTGTTGGCAGCAAGACTTCGTCGACGGAGAAGAAAAAATATAACAGAAAGGAGAAATAAGAGGCTGACAAGTGTGCCAATTACTATCCACACCCAGAAGGGAATCATTATTTTATCATGTGACTTCGGTATTTCACTTGGCTGCTGCTCTGTAGACGTTTTGTTTTCTGCTATGATACGGTTTTCTTCACATCGATTAATGTGATTTAGACGCACACTGTCAACACTATGTGTGCCGTGGTACTTAATTTTTGCGTCTTTTACAATAGTCGTCTGATTCTGGCGATATTCTATTATAATTTTCCAAATCCCAAACGGTAGTTCATTCCAAAAATGGGCAGATACAAAGACACCTTCAATTGTTGAAATAAATCCACTCTGTAAAAAAGCAAAAAGCCAATAATGTCGCTGATTTGTCCCAGTAGTGTCGGAAATATGAAATACATCAATAAGCGAAATCCGAAAATAAACGCGGACAGTCAACTTTCGGGCAACTGTACACTCCGAAAGCAAGAATATTTTTAACTTGATTTTCTGAAAGGGTTTTATTTTGGCGGTCTGGTTTGTTTGGGCCAATTATGTGACCCCGCCAATCAAAATACGCCATAATTTTACAACGTCAATAATAAGCGCTATACAGTATAAAGCACTACCGTATCTATCGTTAACACCATAGAACATGGTTTACACGTCCAGTGCTACTTTTTGCCCGTTCCAATGTTCTCTTTTCCGTTAATTATGTGTGATGTCTTATTTGAAATCGATCATTTTAAAAACCAGTGTTCTAGTTTTGTCTTTGTTTTTGTGTGAATGCGTGGGAATGCTGTGGTTATTCCTGACATGCGTTTCACTTTTTTATGGGAAATGCTATTTTCTCTATGTCACATAATAATCCAGACCTGTTTGATGTTATCATCCATAAGCAAAGATTCAGTGTTACTCGGAGAAATAACTGAAATGCTCAAGGATCTAGCATCTGTGGTTAGCTTCAAAGAAACTTCAACATATTCGATATATGTCATGCAGCTTTCTGCGTTTATATCTGGACACTGGAAGCAAAATGAGTATTTGGCGAAAGTGTCTTCTAAATTTCTGAAAAAACAAATGATATAGTTTAGAACCGTAATTAACAGTTACGTAATTTAAATTTGATTAGTTAGTCTAGTCACAGGCCACGCGGGTTTTCATTAAATTAACAATCTTGTTAAAATGAGTTTAATATATATCTATAATTAGATAACATATTCTTTGAAAAATCGAATCCAGGTAAAAGACGGAAGATGAAAAGCCTGTTCTTGAAGTTGGTAGTGCACTGCCTGCCATAAGATTATTATAATTTGAATTTGTATTGCATTCGGCCGTTAAATATACTCTTAAATAGAATACCTTTTCTGTAAGTTGAAATGTTAAAACTGACTGATAACAAGTGATGTTTGAAAACACGTTTTCGACAAAAGTGTTCTTAAATTCGTTTAAAATTTGATGTCAACATTTTGAACATTTAAAACATGGTGTATTTAATTCCTCGGAAAGCGGTGCACACAGGACATTTATAATAATGCCAGCTTTATTGACGACTATAAGAGGATACAATTCTACGATAATTTAATTTATATCATATTTCAAGACCTTTATATATCATTTAGAAAAATAAACAGAGTATGACATACATTCAAAACCGAAACAGTAATACATGTAATTGATACTGGACATTACGAGAGATGGAAAAACAACAATAAGGAAAATTGCAAACAAGAATACATATTTACACTTCAACTTCATCCTCTACGATAAAGTCTTATTCATCTAACGAATCATGATTTCTGATGGTGAACAGTGTGAAGTATTACTTTAAAAGGCGTGGCTACTGTAGAGCCGTTCACAATTTATTGGACGTTGCACGATGTTTTGACGTGTGACGTCACCGTGCACGTACGTTTTGCCACGAGTTGCTGCGAAAAGGCGTGCCGTCATTCACTTTGTCGTCAACGTAGCTGTTCCAACAGCCATTCGAAAAAGCCGTAATATCACGAATTCTTCTAGTTATTTCCGTATTAATGAAATTATTTATGAGTGTAGATATAAGGATTGAATCAATATTTGATAGTTTCTATTTTAGGTATGAAAAACAGTTGGATCGTTTAAAGTACGCGTGAAGCCGTTCGGGCTTCACACACTTTAAACAACCCAACTGTGACAGGTGCTAAACATGGGTATTCATTGAACATATATTTTGAACCTAACTGTACAGTAAAATTGTCATCTTATTTTGACTGAGGTTCCTTACGGGATTTGTATAATTTTTATGGTATGATCATTCATTCAACACGTGATAATGTGCCTCTTAAAATCAGCAGTTTTTTCTCAACCAATCAAAATTAATTTAGTTGTTCACGAATCTTCTTTCTCGAGTACTTCGCCGAACCAGCTTTTATTCGTGCAATGCGTGTGGCGGCAATATTTTGCATAAATTGATCGCCCACCCTTGCCTTTTTGGCAGTACTATATTTGTGTTCTTACAGAGCGTTTGAACGCTAGTTTGGATTTAGGATTTTTGAAAGCGGTCGACAGAGGTACAATTTAATCTTGTTTTCTTTGTTATTTCTTAGATTGTTGGTAATATTTTAATTGTTGATTTCAATGTCCACTTGATTTTTGAGTAAGGTTTTATGAAGCCTCGTTGGCTCAGTGGTAGAGCCGAGGCTTTGTAAGCGCTAGGCTGCGGGTTCAATCCCAGCTCGCGTTGTTGGTTGTTTTTTTTTTGTTTTTGTTTTGCGGAGTTAAATTTCAATTTAATAAACAAAACCTAATCATAGTAAATTGTTGTCAGTATAACCAGAGGTCAGTCGTTTTATAATTTATGTAAATCTTGTATTTGTATTAGGGCAAATGATAATCAATGTTAAGCTATTATTAACTGATTAATATTATGTTCTACATGTCAAGTTGCAATGTCTATTTAGATATTTTATTAGTTCATAATGTATTCAGGGTTTTGATTTAATGATTCTTTTTACATATAAGATATTAGATAGTTTGGGGACACTATTGTATTGCATATGTGTTGTCATTTGCAGCCGCTTAACACGTTAGGCAGGAGTTGCCAGACGATTTACCCTTGGAGCTCTACTGGGCGAAGCATTGGCTGGGGTAGTCACGTCACTCAGAGCATACGTTACGTTATTGCCGGTTGGCAAACTTTACTGTAGTCCCAACGAAGCTAGGGCCTGTCCAGCATAAGGCGGAAGGTACCAATTGCGACAGTGCAAGAAGCAAGCAAGAGTAAGAGGGATTTACAGACAATTGAAACTTTCCCGAGGAACAGACAAGTGTCAGGGAAGTGGTCATTACACGTATATCTTTGGGGTTGTTTACCCCTGATACAAGGACAGCAAAGTGCCCCTGCTGTGTTGTTATACATCATTCCATCTGTGGGTTTGTGAACCCAAGTTGTTATAAATCGTTCCAACTACGGATATAGTGGACATTTAGTGAACACGGTGGACACTGAACCATCGTAAATTTATTAATTCATTTGTGAAAAGGACATCATCATTGAATAAGCCACAGTTTGGGTAAAGCTCGTTGTTTAAACACAAGTAAAAAAGGGCTAGATGGCGCAAATGGCAATAATTTGGATTTTCAACACAGTAAATGATGAACTTCCTTAATCGCATTGTGTCTCTTTTGTGACTTTAAACTTGTCCTTCCATATATCTCATTTAATACTGAAAGTTTTGTTTATGAACCACACATACAAAATTTACGATTTACTATGCAGTTTCAGATGAATGCCTTGCACTGTACATTTAGTAACTACATTAATGGCTATACACAAGTATATCATCAAACAAACTTCAATAAAACAAGGAAGAACATCTTTTGAACTTAAAACAAAATCTCTCTTTCTCTCTCTCTCTCTCTCTCTGTATATATATATTTCCTTTATATATAAAAATATATACTTAAATAAATTAGAAACGCAACTTCTTTAAACAAGAAATACATTCCATGTTAAATGAAGTTGCGTATCTTATTTCTTCAAGTACATATCATATAGTAAAAGAAATTAAAAACGCAACTTCTTTAATCACGAAACATATTTTGTGTTTAAAGAAGTTGCGTTTCTAATTTCTTTAAGTATATATTTAGAAATAGAGATTCAATTTTAAATCAAATAAGCTTAAAAAACAAAAACTTCACTTTTATTACTCAAATTAAGATATTTGTAATTTATCTACTATCTTAAAACTCACAACCAAATAAAGACATACATTGCATTACAATAATAACAACAACAACAACATCACAGAACCCAAAAACAAACATAATACAGCGTCAATTGTAGTCAGTTTGATACTGAAATCAAATAATTAAATAAAACATACTATAGAATCAACCAATATCTTTAGAGCAAACGCAAGTTATTAAACACTTTTTATGCAGCCGACTATATTTGGTAACCTGGTGATTATTTGATAAAAGAAAGTTATAGAAACACTAACAACAACAATAATAATAATAACAACAACAACAATACATCTTTATCAACTGAATAAAATAGCATGTGGCGTCAATCTCATCAGCCATTTGCTCAGTCGTGAACTACAGCCTGTTCAAACATGTACCTTTTAGTAAATTATTATAAATTCCCATCTAAGTCAGGAAGCGTTTCCAGTTAAATTAAATCGCCATTAACTTTTACGAGTTGAGAAAATTCAACTTCTTTGTTTTTAAAAAGCACGGAAAAGCAATACAACCATGGGTTTAAAACGCTAATTTTTCAGAAACAGCAAATTTAATTTCCAATTCCGCATCTAAACTAATCAACATTCGCCAAAAAAGCAAATTGCATTATTTTGAAATACAAATCGACAGTATGTTACCATATAATCCGGCTCCGTTTTGTCGGAATTTGTTCGCTTCTTTGAGTCCAGTACGTTCGGATGCTTTAACAAGCAAGTGTAGTATATCCCTCTGAGATAGATGTGGGCTGTAAAATCGAAACGGACTTGTTTAAATGTAAATTTTAAAGAGATGTGCCCGTGTCCTATTTAGGAAGACATTTTCCGTAAGTTCAATTTAAAAATAAAATCTGAAACGAAATTTAGAATATTTATTTCTCCACTTTATTCGTAAAGAACATCTGTTAATTTAAAAAAGCTACCAACATACATGCAGTATTTAAGGGCGCGTTGTATGCTTGATTAAGCCGTTAACAGTTGATCTCTTTGCCTACCCCTTTGTTTGCACGACGATAGCAGGGGTTTTAAGAGCTCATGAAGGTATCTAGAAACTTTTGAAAAGAACGAAGATATTTGATCAGTTGCCTTCCTTTTTTTTCCATTGGGTTATTGCTTTTTTAACTGCATACGCTTTTGTCTCCGTAAGGTCTTTGTGAGTAACTACCTTTTCCGTTTGACATTGCTATTAGCTTCTTCTATTTTATATGTCTGTGTGCTTATGCATGAAACATTGTCTAGTTGATAGGTTGATAGATAACTTGTGTTTGTTTGATCATATGAGAGAACCTCTAGGGCATGTGTCTGATTGGTGCACTTAAAACTGGGGATTTATTTCCAGTGGTTTCCACTGACCGTTCCTAGGCTGTAAACCCTAATGGTTGTCATTCTCGTAATTTGTTTGTTTTGTATTTTTTGCAAATAATATTTCCATTAACCCTCTCCTTTCACCTCTGCTATCTAGCTGTGTAGGGGTTGGGAACTGTGTCTTCTGGATGTAGCCATTCCTGGTATGAATTTTTTTTTCTTTTTGACGATTCATAATGAAATTAAATTCAAATACAGATCGTTGTGTTAAAAAATCGAAACATCGGTTATCTCGAATTCTAACACGACTTGACGTTTTTCCCATTGAATTTGCTGTAAATTATTACGCGATAATTCACCGCGCGTGGGCATGGCTATTACTAAATACCTGTCGGTATAAACCAATCACGTGACAATTGTATTTTTCGCTGGGATTTAATTTCGCGCGCGCATTTAAGAAATCATATAATACGCGAAAAGTTTACCCGCGCGTAATTTGATGATACCACATTAATAGAATAATGTTTATTTTATATATTTAGATAAAATACTATAATTATTTTCCGCTATTTTGCGGCAACGTTAAGGTGACGTTAACGCGCCATTTTAACGACGTCACGTCATTTCCGTTGTTAACATGTTATTTCTGGTGCAGTATTAAACCGTTGGAATGACAAATGCGGTTCGATCGACGACTGGAGAGTGCTGGATGCGCGGTTGGATGGACATGTTTTCAAGTTTGTTATTTAATCATTTAATTATTGTCAGTTTTTGAATTATGGAGATGTTTAGGGAGTAAACACTAACTATCGACCTTATAACCCATTTGAGTTTATTACATCGCGCTAAAATTGAGTTATTTCGCTTATTCAGTCAGATGTGTCGTGTTAGAATTGAAATAATCAATAGTTTCCGGTGAATTATCGCAGAATTATCGTCGTTCAGCTGCGTAGATATATATCACTCGGGGCTCCGCCCAGCGTGATATATCCTTACGCATCTGAACTCATCCTAAGATAATTCACCGGAAGCTTTTGATTATTTCTTAAGTAATTTCACGGTCCCGTCAAAATGTGTTGTAATTTTACATATTATATTACGTCGCTTAAGTTGAATGCGACTTAATCAACATTTTAAATTTTAAATAGCAAACATAAACAATATGCCCTAATTATAAAATGATTATTAGTTCTTGAAAAAAAAGTCGCCTTTGGGAAAAGGGTGTAGACGATGATTTAACTTTTTTAAATGAGCGGAAAAATCTAGGCTTTGTATTACGCTTTAAAATTTACATAAGAAAACAATTCATTCCATTATTTTCAATTTGATATGTCTTTTTGCATATCGCTTTATTCTCATAGGTAGAAATATAAATTAAAAATATGTAAATGATCAAATGGTTTTACCTTTAAACAACGAGATATCAATAAAGATTCAAGAAAACCTAGCTACAACACTAAATTATAAAACGTACTTAGCTTCCAATCCCAATGCGATAATTCCTGCAATCTGTGCTGTGGCTAAAGATGTTCCGTTAAAGCTTGTAATACATTTGTTGTTTTTGGAAGCTGTTACCTAGAAAAAAAAACAGCATGTGCACATTTGTAGATAATTAAATGGGAAGTTATTAAAATATAACACAACTAAGTAGTCTGAAGGTCAGCTATATTAAGAGATGTTGAAAAGGGTTATTGATGCTGAAAAGGAAAAGTAAAATCAAAAGATTGTTCAAACCTTTCAATCCCCACTGGAGACACTGACCTTTAGCTGACACGATTGAAACATTGAAACATAGATTGTGCTCATCGTTTCTATAAGTTGAACATGTGATCAAAGTTTTTTTAATTCCTTTCTAGGGGTTTAGACGTTATGGAGCGAACATGAAATAATAAGAGGTTATTAACCGGCGTTCAAGGGCCGGGAGGTGATATCGGCCCGGAAGAGCAATATTGGCCCGAGAGCTTTAGATAAGAAAAACAATGACGATTTTCTAGTGAAATTTTCAATGAAGGAAAATATAACTCCTGTAGCTCAGAAACCTCGACCTGTACCATACTATTTACAAAGCCATTACGGAAATGGTTGGATCATTGCATAACTGAGGAGATATTTGAGAAAGTTGCCCCAGGTGAACGAGTTACTTGGTGCTCACCACTTGTCGTCCAACCCAAGCCACGCTATTCTGATGTAGATAGAGAGGTCTTAGGATCACATATGATAAGAGCTTGTGTAGACCTCCGAGTTCCGAACAAGTATATGGAGCGAAACAGGAATTTGCAAGCACCAGTTGTAGAAGACTTCACTTGTAAATTCCATGATTGCAAAGTGTTTTCAAAAATGGACTTGCGACAAGGATATCATCAACTCACTTTACATCCCGATTCTAGAACCATTGCTACTTTTAGCACACCATGGGGAAACATGCGACCAAAACGGCTTATATTTGGAGCAAATCTTCACAGACCTTTTTGACGAAGCAATGTTCAGAATTTTCGGCGACATCCCAAAATGCTTGAACCAAAGAGATGACATTCTTATAGGAGGAACCACTTTAGAGGACCATAACAAAACACTTGAAACAGTGCTACAGCGTGCTGGAGATTTTGGCAATACATTTAATAAAGAGAAGTGCCAATTTGGTGTTCATGACATGGAATTTTTTGGATATAGATTCACGAGTGAAGGACTAAAACCAACGCTAGAAAACGTTAGAGCTATGAAAGAATGTAAACCTCCAGAATCCAAGGAAGCAGTGCGAAGTTTTCTAGGGATGATAGGATATTTGTCAAAATTCATTCAACGATATGCAGTTTTAACAGCACCATTTAGAAGACTGACACAGCAGGATGTACCTTTTGAATGGGGTCGTGCAGAAAATTCAGCTTTCCAGAATTTGAAAAACAGCATTACAATACGAGAACACCATGGCGTTCTTCAATCCAAGAAGGCCAATTAAAGTGAGAACTGAGGCGAGTTTTCACGAAGGTTTATCAGCTGGACTTTTCCAAAAGACAAGCAAAGGTATGCAACATGTACACTATATAAGTCGATCTATGTCAGCTGCTGAAAAGAAATACAGCCAGACAAAGAAAGATGCATTAGAAATCAAGTGGGCAAAAACAAGATTTTCTATGTATTTGTCTGGTGCTCCGAAGTTCAAAATAATCACGTCACACAAACCACTTATTCCAATGTTTAATAAGACATGCATAAAGTTACCTTCTAGGATAGAAAAAATGGGTTATGGAAATGCAAGACGTTGATAACGAATAAGTGTACGAACCAGGAAAGAATGATGCAGATCCCATTGATTACCTATCACGACACCCACTCCCAGAAACCGACAAAGACGATACAGATAAAACTATCAAGTTGATTGTCATTAACGAACATGGCATTGTGATGAACCACATACAGAAAAGAACCGCAACTGAATATATTTTACAAGATGTCATAGAAAGAATGAAAAAAATAAAATGATTGGGAGAAACATAAGAACAGACCAGAGATAAAACCTTATTTCCTGATAAAACATGACCTTTACCAATCCCAAGGTGTATGCTGAGATGCAAGCAGATAGTTATCCCAAAGAAGTTGCAAAGGCTTGTTATAAAGGCGGCACATAGTATGGGTCACTTTGGTATGACGCGCACAAAGCAGAAGCTGAGAGCCAAGTATTGGTTCCCAAAACTGAACCTGCTGGTTGAAGATGAGATAGCACGATGCTATCAGTGCCAAATAACAACCATTGAGCACAAACAGGAACCTGTAAAACCAACTGAGATACCAGAAGAAGCATGGCATACTGTTTCTGTGAACTTTGGTGGTCCATATCCTGATGGTCATTACAATCTAGTAATAATTGACAAGCGAACACTTTTCCCAGTTGTTGAACAAGTATCTTCAACTTCATGCAGAGTTACCTGTGATAAACTGCGGAAATCCTTTGGTACCCATGGCATACCTAATAGGTTAGAATCAGATAATGGCCCACCATTCAATTCAAAAGATTTTGCGGAATTCGCTGAAGAGATGGGATTCGTCCATCACAGAGTTACACCAGACCACCCTCGAGCAAATGGAGAGGCAGAAAGCTTCATGAAGGTTTTAAATAAAACAGAGAAAATTGCCAGAAGTGAAGGAGTTCTAAGTACTACTGCACTACAGTATATGTTGATGGGATACAGGTCAACACTACACCCTGCGACAGGATACTCTCCACATGAAGCATTGATGAAACGAAATGTTCGAACAAAGCTAGATTCTACAAACAAACTTGAACCAAAGAATATACAAAAAATGGAATCAGAGATTACAAACAGAGACAAGGCATACACGAAGAACTAATTAAGGCACATCGATTTATGGTGAATGACAAAGTGTTATTAAGAAACCAAGAAACGAATAAATGGTCTACACCATATGAAAAGGAACCTTATATTGTTATAGAAATAATTTGATCAAGCATCAGGGCAAGATGATCAGATGGTCGCACTATATAGTTTATGTTTCATGAAAATTGTTACTTTTTTAATGTCCGAGACAAGTCTTCGAGACGATTACTTCTCTGTATTAGGTTGTCAGCAAAGCTACAACAGTCACCAATAACCTGATGAAACTTAAAGTGAACAGATGTGCCAGATTGTTCAGTCGTGGTTAACAGCCATATCCCATTGAGTATAGGGTAAAACAATTTGAATGATACTTAATCCCAAGCCTTAATGTTACCAATGCCTTTGTTAGCAATATCACTAACCCTTTATTGATAAGGCTAATATCCCTTTTGGGACAAGTGCAGATCCAAATCAGACTGCAAGGTTTTGCCGGCTGATTTGGCTATACACTTAAGACCCATATAATTAAAGTCACACATGAGTTAAGTGTTTAATAATATATATGAAAGCCAGCAAAATAGAAACTGTGTTTGCAGAAAGTAACCATCAAATATTGTTGAATCAAGAAAAGTAAGAAATAAATATGATTTTGAATGAATAAATTCACGTTTCTCAAGCATTGCTCAACTCAATGCAGGTGTCACAAAATGAGTTGCGTACTTATTTGTCCAGTATCTGGTAGAATAAACAAAAGACGCAGCAGAATACTACTTTATTTTGCGTAAGATATGGAATTCCAGTATTATTCACAACATCTTGACCCAATATTATAAAACTGACAATGGAAACCAGTCTCAAATCCCATGGATGTGATTGGCAGAAATGAAGAAAAGTTGCCATTTCAGCCAATCAGACGCTTGAGTTTTGAGACTGACATAACTACACATACCAGTTGACAAGAGAGACCAAGAGGACATCAGTGCACTACAATAATGGTATCCCAACGAGTATTGATCGGCATCCCAGATTGTATTGATAGGTATGAATGAACTGTTTACAGAATATGCTGTTATAAGCATTCAATGAGGAAGTACAGCATTTTGTTGCTGGTGTTGGTTCCTGTGGGGGACACCCTGAAAACTAGTAAAACTATTAACTATAAACTAGTGTGTGTTTTTTTTTAATCTGAATTGTTGGCTTTCTTCTGCCTTAACATCAGCTTTACTTTTGGCACTATCAAAAAAACTTCACACAGCTAATTAACTAGATAAAAAATGTTAAATATTGCTATCTTTAAGTTTACAGACAACAATAGCTTGAATCATTATTGTTACTAATAAATTGTGTTGGGGACTTGGGGTAAAAGTAAAATGGACTTATTTAGTCTCACAGCATTAATTTATTGCAGCACAAATACCCAATAGGAATGTAAACACACACACATAAGCTGACAGCTTTATATTCTAAAATTCTTCTCAGACTGATGATTTATGCCAGGTCCCTATCAAACAAGTAATTGAATGACTAAGCTGATCAACTAATAAATATTAACAATTTATTGATTTTCTTATTTATTGTTAACAAAGTGATAATTTTTTTCCTTAATATAAACATTAAAGTAAATAATTTTTTCTGCTCAATAAAAAATAATCTAACAATTTAACAGTTTATTCAATATATCTTTGTTTATCGCATGTGCTAACTGTGTAGATCCAGAACAACCAGCACATCCATGCCATCTGATCAGGATCTAGACTGTTTGCTTCTAAGTCAGAAATAACCTAATGAATCAAAACCCAAACGGGTGTAGATCCTAATTAGACAGCCATAAAATCTTTCTTCATGAGTAACTGTCCAAATATTTGTGCTCCAAACAGTATTTGGAAAAGAAATGTATTTCTTCAGCATTATTGTTCAAGTGTGACACATATTCAAAGTTTCTCAGAATAGTGTTTCTTGAGCTTTTTCTTGTTCCTATGTGCGACATATTCAAAGTTCCTCCTATGATGTTTCTTTGGCAATTTGTTTTTCCGGACGCTGTTTAATCGCCCATTTTCTAGTTCTACGTGCCACATAGTCAAAATTTCTCTATGTGCCTCAAAATATTCGCCCATTTTCTTGTTCCCACGTGCAACATGTTCAAATTGTTTATGTGCCACATAAAAAAGTTTCCACATATTTTAAGTTTCTTTAAATCTGTTTCTTCACAATTTTCTTGGTCCTTGTTGCTCTATGCACCACAAATTCTCAGATTACTGTTTTTGTTCCTATGTGCCACATATTAAAGTTTCTCCAAATGCTGTTTCTTTAGCATTTCGTTTCTACAAAATTGAATGCTGTTTATTCACCATTTTCGTGTTCCTATATGCCTATATTTCAAGTTTCTCTATGTGCCACATATTCAAAACCTTCCTATGTGTCACAAATTCAAAGTCTTACTATGTTTCACGAATTCAAAGTTTCTCTATGTGCCACATATTTCAAGTTTCTCTATCTGCCACATATTCAAAGTTTCTCTATGTGCCACATATTCAAAGGTTCCCTACGTGCCACATATTCAAAGTTTCTCAGAATGCTGTTTCTTCAGCACCATATTGTCTCTATGTGCCACATATTCCCTCCTCACTGGACTCATTCTTAACTCTAATATATTATTCATATTGATGTTATGATTTTTTTAATGACTTTCATGCCCAAAGTAGGTCAATCTAAACGCAGATTTCTCTGAAAAATAAAAAGAATGTCTGATGTAGGTCATGGTAAAATTTGTATATTATACGGGCACATCTTGGGACAATGGCCCAAGATAAAACAAGAAGCGCCGCAATGCGACGAAACCAGGTTTTCAACGACCATGTATAGATATCTGAGTAGAATCCAGAGATGCATCATGATATAAGTGACCCGTAGGTCAAAGCAAACTCAATTTATTACGCAGAAACTGAATTTCTATTTTTAGCAACAGTGACCTTGACCTTTATCACAGACAACAGGGTAGCAATATCCTAAGCTTCCTCTTGATATAAGCTACCCACACACCAAGTTTGGCGTCTATAGACCAAAGCAAACTCAAGTTATTCAGTGGAAAGTGAATTTTTATTTTATCAATAGTGATCTCACAGACACCTGGGTAGCAAACCCAAGCTGCCTCTTGATATAAGCTACCCACCCCACACAACTAGTTTGGTGTCAATAGGCCAAAGCAAACTTAAGTTATTGAGCGGAAACCTAAAGTTGACGCCCGCCTGTCTGCTGATTTCAGCATTACAGAAAACCTGAATAAGAAACTGAGAATGTTGACCAGTCACAAAACTCTGTCACTATTTCAGCCAATCAGATGCCTGAGATTTGAGACTGGTCTCTTGATTTAGTTTAACGATCTTTAGCCAAGGTGTCTTTGGTGATAAGTCTTGACATTTTAATTCTTATAATATACACAAATAAATTACAATCATATTCTTGTAAATAACAGGTGTTTTGTTAGTCATACATTTTGATTATATAATATTTATTTTATAGAAAAATGCAAATGCAAAAAAGTAATGTCGTCTGTTAAATTTATGACGTCATTTCAATGACTGATATCAACTGTTTAAAGACATTTGTTTCTATGTTATACATGTATGTGCGCCAAATAATAAGTAACTTTTCGTTTTGTCAAACAAAAATCTCTCCTCTCCTATGTTGTACATAACTTTTATAAATATATCAAAAATTTATAAAATAAATCTTGCACTTCCTACAACAAAGCCATCTTTTATTTATATAAATCTACTCTTAAGTAATCTCACTTCATTTTATTGATGTACACTTTCTTTTATTCAAATGTGAACTTCTTAATCCTCTATTTTAACCACGAACACCAAAGATATATTTAAAATCGCATGCACTACTAGTGTAGATGCAGAATTTCCTACATATCAGTGCTGTCAGACTGACTACATTTAACAGATTACATAAAACTACATAAGCTGATGTTACTGAATTCCAACTTTACCACAAATTTCTATTAATGTCGTGAACATGATGAAAAGGTTTTATCAAACCGAGCCGGAAATATTTTGAAATTTGTCGTGTTCGGCGGCTTTCAAAGTTCATTTCCATCTATCAAAATAATCTTAAGAAATAGCCTACCAAAAACTCCATTAAAATACCTTTTTCTGAATCGGCGACTTTCTTTTCCATCAATAAAAATTTTCTTAAGAAATACCCTACCATAACTCGAATATCCTTTTCTGAAACAACAAACTACTAAAAGTATTGAAACTAAAAAGAAATGTGAACCATGATAACCTTAAATGTTCGAAGTAATACCCTGATATCACCTCAGCGGGAACCGCTCCCATCCCACTGACTGATTTTCATTGTCGTCATTTATATATTGATATACAGTTTGATTACAAAACGCCGACAAAATCCCCTGCCTCATCAGTTTTCCAAAGTTGTTTTTTTTATATATCAGTTCAAAATTAAAAAAAAACAACAAATCTTGTCTCTGGAGCCAACTCATATTCTCTATCCTTCTTGTTTTTTGAAATCTGTTTCTGCAATTAAAACAATGCAAAAAAACGTTTAACGCAAATCGTTCTTTATTGTTATTACAATATTTGTTGAATAGTTGAGCCTGCTGTCGTTTCCAACAGATTTCATTGTACATTTGTAAGAAACTATATACGGAAATATTTTTAAACCTTGAAGTTATTTTATAATTATTAACAATGCATATTGTTTCATCACATTTTTGCAATTTGAACATATTTATGCATAACGAAATTAAGAGAGATATTAAATTTCCTGGCTCCTAGAGTTACTGCACAGTTGAAATTTCTTTGAGTGTTTGATATTAAAGTCTGAAACTATTTTGTAGCATGTACGTTATCGTCCTATAATAAAGGAACACCATAAGCTCTTGGATTTAATTCAACTGGAAGCGATGAAGGACAAGTTGACGTTGATTTGTTTAGTTTTTGAGAAACTTTATTGCAGGTAATAGTTTGGCACCTCCAGAATATACTTTATTTTTAAATGTATTTATATTATTTAATACACATCAAATTTAAAATAAAATGCTTACTAGGTGAATTAAAAAACATTAAACGTTATTATTCATGTAGACATTTAAGAAACATTAAGCTAAATATCTGAGTGTATAACTCAGAAGATTTCGATTTTTTGTCAGTTTAACATTAATTAAATTTAAGAAATTGTAATTGAATGATGAAGATATACATGATGGTAATGTTTATGAAGTGGAATTTTTGGTTTTCTTGATGGAAATTCAAAACGAAATAAATGAAAACGAAATAAATAATTTAGTTGATTTCATTAAAAACTTTAAGTCAAATTAATACATGATTGTATGATTATGCTTGTTAAACTGTTTTTGGCAAAATTCAACACCAGCATATGAACTGACTTTCAGTTTGGAACATAACACCGTGTAAAGAAGGGTGTAAATGCAACAATGAACAGTGTTTGTACTGCAAACGAGGTTATTACAGAAAAGACATCGGTTGTGAAAAATGTCCCCTAGGATGTCTTTACTGCACAATAGAATACGATTGTGACTTATGCGATAGCCTATTCTTCCTCCATAACGGAAGCTGTTATTCGTGTGCACAAGGTTGTCAAGCGTGCGAATTTGTTGAAAGCAGACTTATTTGTAAATCTTGTTTAGCTGGCTATTACAAAAATGATGACATTTGCAAACCGTGCTCACAGAACTGAATGACGTGTTCTTCTCCTGAATTTTGTCAAAAATGTGAAGACATGTTCTATGTCAATGTCGCAACATTAAATTGTACGCAATGTCCGAAAAACTGTGAATTGTGTACGTGGTCCACTAGATGTCAGCAATGCCAACCTGGATATCATGGAACGTATTGTCTAAAGAGTTGTTCATCAGGTTGCATAGATGATGTCTGCGATCAGAAAACTGAATTTTGCAATAAAGGTTGTCGGGAAAATTTGACAGGAGATTCGTGTGATACTTGCAAACCAGGAATTTATGGATTACTTTGTGAACACCAATGTCCTCAAAACTGCGATGAGTGTTATTCGGGCACACTTTGTCAAAACTGTCACAGCGGATATTATGGTAAAACGTGCGAGCAGGCATGTCCAGCTGGGTGTCATATTGGTTCGTGTATTCAAGAAACTGGAGAATGTTACCTCAAACTTTGTAAGAAAGGCCTTGGTGGACCTTACTGTAACGAATGTTTAGCAGAAGGAGATACAATATGCGGTAAAGATTGCTTCAAACACTGTTTATGATGTGCTTCCGATTTCGAATGCTTGTATTGTATGCCAGGATATTTCGGTACGAATTGTTCACAGAAGTGTTCAAGCGGCTGTTTATATAACCAATGTGGTCAACAAACCGGTATATGCCATGGTGGAAAATGTAAAATAAACTTTAGAAACGTTCACTGCGATAATTGTGTCACAGGAAAATACGGTGCTGGTTGTGAACAAAACTGCCCGAAATATTGTAATGATAACACGTGCAATAGTGCGAACGGCAACTGTTTATTGGGTTTTCAGGTAGGCATGTATGGCATACGATGTGAAAATAAATGCCCAACGAGTTGCAAAACCTGTGTTTCGGAAATGCTTTGCTCTGAGTGTAACGAGGGTTATTGGGGAACTAGATGTCAGAGATGCCCAATGATATGTCTTAAGGAACAATGCTATCCAGACGGATCGTGCATATCTTGTTTGCCAGGTCTTTATGGTGTGTTTTGTAATATGTCGTGTTCGAATACCTGCTTGATTAATGCATGCGGTCGTAACGGCGAGTGCTTGGGTTGCAAACCAGGATATTTTGGCACAAGCTGTTCACAGAAGTGTCCCCGACATTGCCATATTTCGAACTGCACAGGCATTGGTGAATGTACAAACTGTACTGATAGATATACTGGGGAAGAGTGTGATATAAAAGTTATAAGTTATCCATCAAATAATTACACAGCTAACAAAAACACTTGTTACACTAATTGATTAAATGCTACGTGTATCTTTGGGTCTGACACGTGTGCTGTAGGTTGCAAGAATGGTTTTATGGTCTGAAGTGTGATCACAAATGCGATGATTCTTGCATATTTATGTGCCATCGTCACTCTGGTGAATGCATAGCTGATTGTATTCAAGGTGAAAATGATACGTTATGTCTGAAAAGTAATTCTGGTAAGTATAGTTAGTAATCTTGATAACATACTATAATAGTTGATTAATTATGTTAATCAATGGTTTCATTGTTTTTTATTTCGGCTGTCAAAATAACGTTTTTCTCAACTTCAAATTGTGTTTGGTTAAGTAACAGAAATTGTAGTCTTGTTAAGGACAAAAAATTTTATTCGGGGACTATAATTCGCTGGATATGGAATGTTATTCATATAAAACCCAGGGCTAAACGCATGGGAGGTAACTTGCATTTTCATATCCGGCAATATTAAGATTATATAAACCGTTGTCAAGTTCGAAGATTTTCAAGTTTGTATTTTTGTATGATTTTACACTGAGAAGCCTACCTAACGTGCAGTACCGCTTTATTTCTTGTTTGCTGGAATCGCGGAAAAATACTGCTTTTGAATGATATTCCTTATCAGGATAATGACTTCATCGGTCTCAATTTCTTTAAGATACCATTTTAAAATGTTTGTACGAAATAACGCACAAAAGATGACATATCAAGTTATTGGTTCACTTCATTTCCATTCTTTTATTACAGTTACTATAGTTCAATGGTTAGCACAAGTAATAAAATGTCCTTCTTATTAATTTGCAATGCAACCTTCAATTGTTATTCATCTGCAAACAATCATCTTTTCTCAGATAAACATCTTTACAAACTCTTATCAAGAAGCTACATGTTCTGAATTAGTCATTACTGACATTAAAGTTGTCCGCTTCTAATTGTGCCTTACTCAGATTTATTTCACAATAAATTATGTTAAACTCACTAATTTCATAATACAGTATGTTAAACTCACTAATTTCATAATAAAGTATGCTAAACTCACAAATTTCATAAAACAGTATGTTAAACTCACTAATTTCATAATAAAGTATGTTTAACTCACTAATTTCATTATTAAGTATTTTTAACTCACTAATTTCATAATACAGTATGTTAAACTCACTAATTTCATAATACAATAATTATGTTCAACTCACTAATTTCATAATAAGTATGTTAAACTCCCTAATTTCATAATACAGTATGTTAAATTCACTTATTTCATAAAACAGTATGTTTAAATCACTAATTTCATAAAACAGTATGTTAAACTCACTAATTTCATAATACAGTATGTTCAACTCACTAATTTCATAATAAAGTATGTTAAACTAGCTTATTTCATAATAAAATATATTAAACTCACTAATTTCATAATAAATTATGTTACACTTAAACATGATAACACAGGTCTGTTCAGACTAGCCATCGATAGTTTTAAAGATTAAAAAAAAGCAACTTATTTGGTTTGTTATATCTGACATAAATATTTTGTTAAAATAAGTCGCTTGATTTAGAAAACAATACGTTTTTAAAGCCGGCTGGTTAATATATATTAAATAAAAATATGAACTGAATATGAAGTTCCACAAATATAAAATGTTTAAGATGTTGTTTAAATAAACCGACAGTGTCATTCAAATTATAAGATCAACTTTTTTCCGATTTGAATATTCTGGAATTTTCTTTTATCTTTAAAAAGTTATACAAACAGAAAATGGACACACAGTTATGACGATCTGCTTGATATCAGGCGGTAGTTTGGTCGGGATTGTGACTTGTCTCGCATGTGTGATTCGTCGACACAAGAAACGGTAATTACCAACAAAATTATACAAGAACAATATTTTAGCCAACTCTTTGTTTTGAGAGACCAAAAGCAAGATGGTTACAAAGCCTTCAACATTAATTTATTTAGTGTTTAAACGTTACAATAAACATGTACTCATAATCCTTTAAATTTTTGGGGGAATCGTGTTTTAGTCTTAGCAGTAACGTTACCTGTACAACACTGTTATCAGACGATTTGTTTCATTTAATTTGCACTATCGTACAATGTGTATTATCATCAAGAAGTGCATATCATCGCCTGGACAGTCTTAATGGTACAAATTTTGTCTTAACGTTTGATATTTTTTAAATATTATTCTAATAAACAATCAGAATAATATTTAAAAAATATCAAACTTTAAGACAAAATTTGTTTTTCTTAAACATTTAACTTTTGAATCAGCTATATAATATTTCCTTTCTTTTCTTTGAAAACGATAAATGCGATCCAAAATTATCTATTTTATATTGCCCTTGTTATATTATGTCGCCATCTGTTCTGTGCAAATTATTATGAAAAAGTACGACTAATTCTAAGGTTGGGTAAAGTTAACATTTTATTTCATTGTTAGTTTTCATTGTTTATTTTCTTAATGTAACATGACTGTTAAAAAAGACTAATGCATTTTGCCGGTGAAACCAACAGATGTCTAAGCTGTCGTAGAATCCAAATCAGTTCTATGGTCTGATAATTTTCTTGTTTAGTGTTACATTTAACATTTAATATGTATCATTGCTTTAGGTTTTAACAAGGCAGAAATAAATGTTTCATTTTCAGTAAAAATAAAAACATCGTTTTTTCTTTCAGGAGGCTAAAACCTATAACAAATATAAAGGAGAACAACGGTAACAAGCTTCTTTGATTCATATTATTTTTGACAGGGTAGGCGAGGACCTATTGCCGGTCTGGATATCAAATTACAGGAGCCGCAGAGAGAGAGAGAGAGAGAGAGAGAGAGAGAGAGAGAGAGAGAGAGAGAGAGAGAGAGAGGGGGGGGGACAGACAGACTATAACAAAAATGTTGTTATAGGGTAGGTGAGGATCTTTTTTCGGTCTGGATAACATATTACATGAACCGCTGAGAGAGAGAGAGAGAGAGAGAGAGAGAGAGGGGGGGGACAGACAGATAGACAGACAGACAGACAGATAGACAGACAGACTATAACAATAATGTTGATATAAATCACCATTAGCATTATAGATGTAAATGTTCACATTTATGTATATGTAATACGTGTAGATTTAAATATATAATTTATAATATAATAGTAGGCATAATTCAGAATGTTATCTGTCAGTAGTTATGGTTGAAAACGTTGCCTGGACAATAATTCAGAACTTGAATATTCTTTTATAATTATGTATAGCAATATTGACAAGGCCATGTTGCCGCATACTGTTATTATGGTGTTTTTCAGTTTAACACTTTATATACCACATAACTGATCCATGTTGTTTGTTAAACAGATGATGGATATGAAATTCCCATTGAAATGGCCTCTCTGAGACAGGGATGTTCTATCTCCGGCGATAATAAACAAGATCAGCTGCAGCTTTACCGTGTCTCTCAAACACTGGTGAAGAGACAAGTATCATTGTTTGAACACTCTACAGCCGATGAAAACAACATATATGATTTGCCGATTGAACATACGTCAGACGATTTAGTTAAAGAAACCCTGGGCGAAACTCAGCAACCATACTACATTACATGTATATGAGACACTTGATGTACCGTCTTAATTCACATTATTGTGAATTTTTCTGTTAAGTCAAGTCAGAATTTGCAATTCGATTATTATCTGAAAACAACAGAACAGATTCCACATTTACTGTTTTCAAAACAAAACACTTGATTCAAATCTATATAAAGGAGAATAAGGAAGAGTCATTAGGAAAGAAGGCCTACACAGAAGGAACAAAATGTTGTTTAAATTCGATTTGCATTTTTATCTCAGACTGGCAGATGTTATTCGACGTGTAGTATTTGAATTGAATGTATGATTATTTATCTCGCTTTAATCAATGACAGTTTTGTATACTGCTAAAAAATTTCAACAAAATCATAAATAATGATACATTTATAAAGTTGTATACATTAAATGAGCCGGAAATGTTAGTTAACTGAGAGGCTAAAATTTAAGACGGGTACATGTACGTTTAATGTCTACATAAAACAGTTTGAGACATGTTACAAACTAATTTTACCTGATATTGTATTTTTTCAAGGTGGTCACTCTTTTTTTCAATGTGTCAACTCTTAACAATTTTACATTGTTACATTATTATTAAAAACAAAACATTAAAAAGCCATCAATAATGTAAACTTATATGAAATAATTATGGCTAAAGTAATAACAGTACAAACACAGTTTCACACTGTAATTAACAATAAGGTAGGTAACCCGCAAACGTTTGACGAAAGATGACAACGAGTGCAGAAAACAATTGACTAAATTCTAAGTATTGCCAACAGCAGTGTAATATCTAATGATGAAACAGTTAGTCATGAATTTGAATATCAACAACCCATCAGAGGAGTATAGCTAGTCAATTATCAGGCTTGAGACACTTTTTTTTTAAATTGATTGTACATTTGATTGAATGGCTAGGAGAACTAAGCGATTGTAGATACACATTGGATTATGACTAGCAGATGTCTTTTGTAAATGTAAATGTTCATCGATGGTTTACAACGACTATTTTTCTAATTTCAAATGTCTTATTTTAATAAGCTAATAATTATATAACAATGTTACAAAGATTAGAAAAGCAGATTCATTCAAAGGGGCAAATATTGAATAACCGCATACAATTGTTTGTTTGTTTGTTTGTTTGTTTGGGGTGTAACGCCTGGTTTCAACACCTTTCTGGTTATATCCCGGCGGTCAGTCCACCTAACCGGTGTTCCTGGGTCTCTAACCAGTACTAACCAATTTCTCCGCAAGCGACTGACTGCTTCCTCACTTGAATCAGAGGTGAGGGACAAATGACTCTCAGACGCAATGTCCGAGTTCAATTGTCACGGAGAAATTTTTCCCGCCTCGGCTGGGGATCGAACTCACGACCCCTGGATTGACAGTCCGATGCTCTATCCACTGAGCTAGCCGGGCGGGCAACCGCATACAAGCAAAACATGAGAATCAGTTACATAAAGAACTGACTTTCAACAAATGAAAGATTATTAAGACAAAGTTGAAAGGAAAGTCCAAACGCTTGAAATAGAGGTGATAGTGTATAGAGTTTAAGTAATTTAGTAAATAAAAAATAAAGATACTGAGGTGTTGAGTAAAATGTATAACGCAGTATCATAAAAAAGTGAAATATGCATATCAGGATCACACCCAGCCGACACAGCCTCCATACACAGCAAAAGAAATGTCACAGTTTAAAGATAACATTGACAAGTTTACTGAATATACTTTTAGCACACAAGAGATATAAACCGAAATGGAGAGGTCCTTGAATGAAAAGTAATTCGCTGTTCTAAGGAACCATTAAAGAAACTACACAGAATGTGATTTAAAGATGTCTAAGAAACCACATGTGTGTCCCAAACGTATTAACTTGTTAAAATAAAAGGGGCATGAAATTGAGATTAACAATACATGAACATACAACAAATTGGAAAAAAACATATCAATATTGTGTGAAATCTGATGCAGAAAGACACTTACTTTTAAGTAAGTGGGTAGTTTCCGTTGCAAATTGGGGAAGAAAGTAAACCTTTATATGCTGACACGAAAAGTACCAGACAGAGTCAAAAAAACTAATAAAGGTAACAATATAATAAAAAATACAATATAACAGTAGGCGAATTGTCTGCCCACATAAAGTATATATAGGTTTCTGGTTTCATTTATTTTTCATGTATGCAAATGTACATATTTGTTGTTGCTTTTCGTGTTGTCGTGCCGACGTCCAGTGGCCAACATGTTTGTATAGTTTGAAATGTAGATTTATACTATGTACGTAATGATTACAGTTGAAAAAAAAAACATGTTCCGTCCAAATAATTTAGCATGTCGATATCCAAACATTTCTTATGGAAAGAAAGTTATAATGATGAAAACTAAATGAATTGTAGCAGTTTAATAAAACCTTTAAAAAATATATTGTAAATAGTAAAGTAACAAATGTTGTAATGTATGTGGATGATTTTTGTTAATAAATATTTTGCCGAATCATAAATCGAATTTGTGACATTTCTAGTAAGTTCGTTACAGTACGAGGAGCTTAGTACATGTACTAACAATACCGATCTTATGACAACCTCCCCAGCATATCAGAGTTACAATCTGGCTGCAAGAGAAACTCTGATCATTTTTCTAATAAGTTTAAATACGGAAATATTGGTTTTATCCTTAACCTACGCTTAACATTGCATAGCACGTCCATAGGACAATGTTCACATGGACAGACACAAACACTGTTTTGTCATATACTATATGAGATACAGCTTAACAAGGGCCTGTTTAACGAATTTCAAAAAATTGCAGGCTTAAAATAGTCTGGTCGACAAGACTGGACAGTAAAAAGCGTGAAATATTCAAGGATATGTGGTTGCAACTTAGAACTGGGAAGTGTGATAAGAAAACTAAGACAATGTCGATTACATCCCTTACCATCTCCATTAAGGGAATCCTGACGATTTTATCGAATTTCCGGCCGAAATTCGTTTACTTCGTAATAAATTTGAAGTTAATATATTATCTCTCTAAATTTGTGGTAAACGGATTATTTCAGCCATGTTGTATTCGGCGCAGGTTAAATTTTCTAATGGTATTCATTTTTTATTTATTATTTGGTAGATAAATATTTATTGAAAACTAACAATTACTCTAATCATTCGTATCAGTTATGGATTTTAATTGTTTTTATGTTTTTGAAGAGCGAGGAATCTCACTTTGAATACGACAGTGTGTTATTGTTAATTGCCCCTATTTGGCACGTATTTCCCTTTCAATTGTATTCAAGCCAAGTCAACTTCTTTTTATTGCCAATAAACATATACACACTGTTCAGAGCCAAACAACATTCCATAATGGCGGCAAGAAAAGTATGATATAAGAGGCATGGTATATATACGACTAGTAGTTAACACAAGTATAATATAAGTAATTCATGTAATAAACAAAGTATAGTGTGCCACAATAACTGAGTTTACATGTATATCAAAATTGGCCATCAGCACCAAATTTTACTAAGTTAAAAATAAATTTACCACGCTTAATAACTTTTCTTTGCTTTTGGTTTGCAATAATGCTTTGAATATTAATTATCACACATTATCAATTCGAGAGTCTCTCATGTTGTCACTTCTAGCTTCAATTTTACGAATACCTTAATATTGTCATGAGTTTAATACCATATTTCTACAACTACATTTTGTAGAAGGGAATCTGCTGATTATGTAGTAAAATACTTCGTATTAATTTTTATTATAAACCACACATCATGAAAATACCGCGATGAACGGCTGTAAAATGCACAAAGCCTCACAGGATATGCTTGTATATTAACACTTTGTTGATTTTAATTTTTTCGTCATTTCACTCAACACATTAATTTATAAAATTTGGTAATTTAAAATGATAAAACCAATATTTTCTCAAGTTTATAATATATTCAACGTTCGGCTCTTATTTCACATTAGGGCCTCTGAGAGGCAGCAGATGATTCAAAAACATAGAAACATCATATGAACAAACAAGTGAAATACATAATGCATAATTGTTCTTAAGCTAAACAAAAATAAAAAATAAGTTTAAACAGGATAAGCACCAAACCATTGAGATCATTGATTTGAAAGTGAGTATTAACTTCTTGAAAACACTGCTAACTTGATAAGAGTATTTCTATCCTTGTTATTCATCAGTGAAAAAAAATAAATGTATATGGGTTTATAGTATTCTCTTCTGGAATATATCTTCTACGTTCCTGCTTGAAAAAAATCACAAACAAATAAATATGGAATATTATAACAGTAAGCAATATATCTGTAGGTTCCTATTTTTCGAGTTAGGTGTGTAAACAATACCACGCGAGACCGAAGATCGAGCGTAATGTGGTTTACATACGCAACGTGAAATAAAACGAACCTAAAGACTGCTTACTGTCAAAATGTTCCTTTTATTATACACGTTCTAGCTCAAAACAAATTGAAATAAACTAAACAAATAAAATTTAGTCAACAACGTGGTTTACATAATAGTAGAAATAAAATAGTAACGCGATAAACAATTAATGAATGGCGTAGAAAATATGAATCATAACGGTTGTAAAACAGCGACGGAAATTTCCTAATTTGGAGTTCGGTATTTGTCGGAAAATAACGACAACTTAGTCATGTTAGTTATGA
>JAZAYU010001053.1:0-97418 GCA_038501625.1 Corbicula japonica | reverse complement strand
CTAATATTCAACGATTTTTTCCAAACAAAAATTTAGGTATTTGTAATACAACTTTTAACAAAAACTGTGTTCTGATGTTTTTTTGTCCGTAAATGCTTAAATTGGAATATGAGATTTACTGACTCAATGTTTTGGGACATTTTAACTAATGAAATTTTGTTCCATAATGTTAGTTAAAACATAACCTAAAAGGTCATTAAGAGCTAATATTTGGGTTGGCTAACATTTAACTGACTGCCTGTGTAAACTTAATTGTTAACTTATTAATTAATAATTACATAACAAATGACAAGTGATTAGCTATTCCAGAAATAATAGATAATGCTGAGTGAACCATTTTATCTTCTAAGAAATTACAGGATCTCCAGCTATAAGTTTGATCTAAAAAACAGTTTGAATTTGTGAAAAAAAAAATACTTCTTAAACATTTTTTAGGTATCCAGGAGAGAGTCTGAATGGACATAAAAATCACTTTTGACCAAAATGTCACTCACAATAGTTTCGCTATAAAGAGTCAATATATAATGTTATTATTGTGTTTAATTTCTATTAAAGAAATAAGTCAAATATCATTTTCATTTCAGTTTTATGACACAAATATTCTATAGTTTTGCATTTCAAATATTTGGAATAACCTAAACAATTCCATTTCAAATTTAGATTGATGGGATTAAATGTTTACTTATGGGTGTTCTTGATATCTTAATCTTCATTGACCTTAACTGAAAACAAATTCATCAAATGATAAAATTCAAAATTTCAACATAAATTCTCTAATTTAATAAACTGATCAACACGTCAAATAACAAATAATAATATGCACACACAACATAAAAACCATTGGATAAATGAACCTGTCAATTGGTATAATTAGGGGCCAATCATGAGATTACTAGCTACCAGTCAATAAACAGGGGCCAATAAACAGATTAGTGTCTTTGTGCATGATCAGAATAAACTTGCATGACTGCAATCATGATTAATCACATTTCATGGTATTCACTAAGACTTATAATTTAGTCTAAAATATGAGGGCCATGCATTTCTACTATGAAGCAATAAGATAAATACATTGAACTTTATTGATATAAAAAATATATCCTCTAAATTATGAGGTTGTTTTTTTTTAAAAGATTTCCATAATAGTATAAATGAAGAATGTTATGTCAAACATGTGATGTGACGTATTTCTGCATTTCAACATCAGAGCATTTATTATTTGTTATTTCACTGGTTTTGGTTTGAGTACCAGTACTTCTCAAAACATGACATAACATATAACTATGTAACTTAATTACAGTCTTAATCATCATTATCAATAAGTATATAGTTCCAATTATAAAGTTGAACAGAATGTCACACACAGTTAATATGAAACAGAAGAAGATAAATAATTAGCATTAAACACTATATAATTATGAAATAAGTTTTTTTTGTAGAATAAGCTAAAGTTTGGGTACGCCTTATATACATAGTTAGCCATACAGCTCAAGATTTTTGTTAATTAAGATTTGTTTCACCCAATAAAGGGCATCATTTAATGACTTCTAATTAGCTCACACAAGTTTATTTTTCTTCAACAATAATTTTTCAATGATGAAAAGAACCTTTTTAACTGAAGATAGATAATTGCACTTTGTCATTCATGCAATTCAATTTTACTTCAGAGAGTTGTCAATAAGATATTAAAACTTTATCCATTAGCACTGTGATTAAATTTTTCTTTAGATTCTTTTAATAGGGGAATTACTAGGAAACATGAACATAAACAATACAAATATTTCTATAATACAAACCTATCGCTAGGTAGCCTCCTACAAAATTCTATACCATTTATTTCATATGTACAATAATTTTTAACAACAACATCAACTGGAAATGACTTTTTTTACTTTGTTGCAAATACATATTTTCACCTCCATATGAACTACTTCAATGCTGATTTAATACTGGTTTTAAAATGGCTTAATTTAATGAAAACTTTTTTTAATTAGATCATTTCATTTACTTTTTTTATACAACACAGTTCTAATAAATATTTCCACTTACATAGGATATATTTCTATGCTGATTTATAACGTATTTTAAAATGGCTTAATTTAATAAAAACTTTTTAATTGATCCTTTCAATGACTTTTTTACAACACTTTTCAAATGACAATTACAGTAATTCGATAACTGACTACAAATTATATAAATCACACCTATTATCCCAATCATGGTCAATTAGACAGTGGTCAACAAAATAGACATGTTGGTCAATTGGTCAATTAGTCAATGGTCAACTGGTCAATTGTGTTTGGTCAATAGAATAGATTTACCCCCTGATCGATGATGATCCGTTCCGGATTTGCTCATTTGTATTTATTAATTTATAAAATTCGTATTTCAGAAGTCAGGTTCATCAGTGGATATCAATAAATATGCAAAATTATAACAATGTCATACATTATTATTCACTTTACATTGTATTTTACTCGATTTTAGCTGAGAAGATCGATTTTTTTATGGGCGCCGCCATTTTCATTATTTATGTAAAAACGGTGTCGAGATAACTTTCCGCACATCCGATTATCGTTCCTGAATTGTAGTCGGTCTTTTCTTCAATCAATATCGACATGATTCCGGTAGATTACTAACCCAAAATTACAAGAATAATGCTTTAAAATGATTGATCTTGAAGTACAATCCACCAAACCTACCGTAATCGGTCGGAATATTAAAAAAAAAATATAACCTAATTTTCACTCAATGGTTTTCCGCACACTTACTGAATATCCAGCATGCTCTTCAAAGTGCCCGTATAATTCCATCATCCCTCTAGTCTATATAAAGAATTTTTCTGCCCGTTTCATACGTTTTAATAGTCTACCAGCGCGTAATAAAAGGGACCATATGTCTGGGTCAGAATTTTGCAAATATGAATATTCATGAGATGAACCAAGGGAAATCACTCTGTTAAACAGTGTGTCATAGTAATATGAATTAGGCTATGCCTAGTTGCGGCAAAAGCCTTAAATGCCATTAAAAAAATAATAAATTGCTTGTAAACAAAGCCAGTTTTTAGATTTAGAGCTGCAGATTTTCAGATTTGGGGTCAATTTTGAGATCGATGTCCATAAATCCAAAAAAAATGGGGAGGGGTAGGAGGTAGAGAATTTCTGAGAAACAGCTTGCAAAAAGATACAATTCTCTAAAATCGGAAGATTAGAAATTTATATAATAAAATGGAAATTGCTCTTTTAAAAGACACAGAAAGGATTAAAGAAATAGACAGAGGTGTTGTCAATAAATTTAATTTTAAGTGGTTAGAAGTCAAAGTGGACTAAATCTATTCTTATCGAAGTTGATTACGTTACGCTTGCTTCTCTTGGTCTGGTGTTCTGCAAACTTTGCAAAAATGAAATGTTGTTTTTAGACAAAAAGCTTTTTGCTTTTAAACAAGTTCACATACTTGTTATGCATACATATATCTTGTTTTCTAGACAGAGATTAAAAAGGAATAAATATTACTGTAAGAGAATTTTTCATTTGTATATCAATAAATAGAAGATGATGATACTCTCAATGAGAAAAAAAAAACATTGCACGAGATTGGGTTCTAAGCCCACCAAAACAGCTAGAAACCAGGAGCTTCCGGGGGCTAACGCGGCCCCCTTGATCCCCGGTGCATAGTCCTCTTTTTTCACAATTTGCTGTTGGCAGCCCTGTAGATAACTGATTCAACATAAAATACTGGTAATTTCTGTGCGCAAAGTTTACCTTAATGAACATGAGTTCTAACTACTTATTTATTATATAACAACATTTTAGTTACAAACATAATTTTACCAATTGGATTTTACATGGATTAATCACAATAATAAAAATAGTTAATTTGCTTAAATCATATTTACATTATCTGGCATGAACATTTTCTCTTTACAAGCTAATGGAGAACTTTGCAAGCAAATGAACTAGTCTGGTACCCGTCGTACTATCAAACAGTACGGGTGATAACATAGTGTTAGGGGCAGGTAATCCAGACTAGCAAATGAACAAGAAAAATATGAAAATATTGGAGGCTTGCTTTCATTGAGCCTGTTCATGTGCACTGATGAATGTTATACAGTGTGACTTTTAGTTATTTCAGCCTATTTACACACATTAGTTCAATTCAAACTTTATTTATTTTCAGAGCTAACAACACTGAACAGTAACCACCATGTTATTTTATAGTTCTTTACAAGTTTTGTGATCAGTTTGTCATACAGTTGTTTTCATTTCATACCAAAAAAATGAAAAATGCATATCAGGAATGGCCACATCCAGCATACACAGCCTCCCCACACAGCCAAAGAGTGTTTGCATGATGGAGCCTCTACTAGAAATATGACAAGGAATTCTGATCTCTGCATTTAGGCATTAAATTTTCAGAAAATCTTCCAAAAAATATATAATAGTCTCAAAGGTTGGGAAAATAAAGCCTGTCTTCTTTAACTTTGGTGAAGCTGCATAATTTGTATATTTGTGAATAATACACATAAATTTGAGTTATAACTGTGATACAGAAAGGAATCTTTGAAATCACAGGAAAAAACACACACATGAAAATAGACTATTTGATTTAGTCTATCTATGGACTGGAAATGCATTTAAATGTGTATGCCTTCAGGGACTGTAAATGTAAATTACTGTCTGTGCCATTAAGCCAGACACAAAAGTCAAAACAAATGTGTATACATCCCAAATGATAAGCAGTACAGATATATACTAAAAAGATTTCGATGTACAAAGCTGTCTGTGAGTCTATCCAATGATAAAGACTGTGTGATAGTCTTCCAGAATCTAGTTTTTAGCTGAAACCCAACTCTCCACAGTGGAGATTAGAAGCAGACGGCGTGAATGTTTGGGTGTGCAGGCATTCGTTTTGGAATTGAAAAACTGTGAACCAAAAAAACTACTTTATTGTAAGACAATTTAATTGTATAAACTTCAAGGTTTTTTAAGATGGGCATTGAAAATAATTATCTTCTAGATAAATTTAAATTTTCGTTTAAATATCTTAAAAAAAAGATTTCAACTTCCGGCCCAATGGCCGCCAAAAAAGGACACGGGTTTATACCCCTCTAACATTGTCTAAACAATAATTACATACGATTTTTGAATAAATTTGATTGTTTTTAAATAAAAATACGTGTAACCTATAAGCGGCAACGCCCGGGCGCTTCGCGCCCGGGCTTTTGCCGTATAAGAAAAACAAAACATTTTAAGTTAAATTCTGACAGTTAAAAGCTAATGAACATTAAATATCCTCGAGTACACTGTTTTGACGCACCTAAGAGATAAGATCATGGCAATCTTGTTTTTCACCTACTTCAAACAAAATTACCTATTTATCAAAGAGATAATGTCTTAGACAACCTCTAAGAAGTAGCCACTCGCTTCAATAACATTTATTTTGAAGGAAATCCTGCATTAACCTTGACCACTATTGTTTTGGCGGCCATTTTGACAGTACAATGAAACGACGCATTTGATTGGACAGTAACTTTTGCTCTCATTATCACTGTCAGGCATGCGGTACTCTGAAAATTATTGAGTCTGGGACAAAATTATAAAGAAAGTAATAAGGTAAGATGGGTTTTTTTTATCAGATGAAAATAAATTTTATTTATAATACCAGCAATATAGCAAACATAACTAATTTACTACCAATAAAAATTCCAGAGGTGTCAGGTCAGAAATTTTTATGTCATTATTTTTTTTTAATAATGCTCAAATCATGTTACAAATAAATTGTGCTTTTGTAAGCATTTCTGGTTAATTTATTACTCTCAATCAGAGCAGTGTATGCATCTGAAATTGTCTCCCCGCCTCACAACTTTTATGTTGGTGCAGAAATTAAGGTGCACCCAGTGGCCACATACATCACACTGCACCCACTTCACAAATATTATGGAGTGGCTTTGCTTGATCTCTGCAGGTGAGAATTTATTGCATACACAACATGTTTCTGATTCATCTTCAGTTGAGGAGCTTGAAGCAGAAGCATCTTCTGGAACAGGTTTAGCAGAAGGTTTTGTTCTCTGCCTTACACCCGATGGACCAGCAACAACAGCAGGAGCCTTTGACTTTTTGGACCTAGGTTTTGTACTGGTCTCATGATCCATTATGGCTTGTACCATGCTATCCTCAGTTATGGCCTTTCCTGATACAACTGCACTCAAGCATCTCCTTTTCTTTGTGGGTGGCTTTTCTTGGATGAGAGGGGCCTCCTTTTGACTGAAGAATTCTTGGACAGGATTGGGCATTTGGCCATTGTCCACATCTGGGATGACATCAGGGGTAAGATTGATCTGGACATCAGAAGAACTTTTTCTTTGCTGCTGCACTTTCGAAGGCTGAAAATGTGAAGCATCAACTGCATCTGGGTTAAATGGGTATATTCCAGATTTTCTGAATGCAGACTGGAGATTTTCTGGAGAGAGGGCTTTAACATACGCTGAGCAGCCGAGTCTGCAGATGTCAAACTTTGTAATGGATTGTCCACAATGTTCTCTCATGAACTTATGACATACCGAGTTGAAAATTCTTTCAAATGGCCCAAAGCAACCCACGTCCATCGGCTGCAAGACATGACTAGTGTGTGCTGGTAACACAAAGAGAATTATATTCTCAGACTTGGCCCATTCCACCAATGCAAGATTAATGTGAGACCTGTGACCATCATACAGTAATAGTACAGGCTGAGATGGGTTTCTTGATGGCAAGTATTTCAGTAGGTGACTCTGCAAGTAGGTCCTGAAAATGTCACCATTACTCCAACCTGACTCTGAGACCCCACCATCTGCACCTGGAGTTCCCCCCTCTAACAATTCATTTCGCATTCTTAAGCCAGGGAAAACAAAATATGGAGGGATTTGATGACCCTGTGCATTGCCACATCCCAGTACCGTTACATTAATTCTGGTGGCTGACACAACAGCAGGGGGCTTGGTTCCTGTAGCAGCTATTACAGAAGGAGGCTTGTGGGCTGTTGACAGACCCTTCTCATCTACATTGTAGATCCTTTCTGGACTTCCAGACAAGTTGTATTTCGTAAGTATGCGTCCCAATTCAGTATAGTATTTTGACACACACTCAACAGAGGTCGCCTTAGCTCTCTGGATTTCTAAGCCCCTAGGTGCCAGTGCTTTGAGTTCAGGCCAACGAGAAGTCAGGTGCACATACCATCCAATGGACAATTGATGACCTTTCTCCCTATGACCCAGGCTTACAGAATATTCACTTGCTATGTCTACTACTTCTTTCCTGTAACAATAAAAAGAAAGGTAATTTATTTAACAGAATTGCTACATAATAGCATGCATATTTCTGAGAGAAAAAACACACACAATACAATTATTATTGGTAAGTTGAATTTGCAGAAAAGAAAAAAGAATACCTGCTATATCCATAGCCGACAGATGCAGTGAATTTCAGGTGGTTCACAAGCAGGGCCTCTTCTTCTTGGGAGAATATCGGTGCAGGCCCAGAATGCACAGCCTCAGGGTTGACTCTTCCACTGAGCTTGTGTCTCAAGGAAGCTTCTGGAATTCCAAATTCCCTGGCAGTACCTCGCACTGTCCCTCCACATTCCTTAATCTTCTGATATGCTGAAGTCATAGCTGATGGTGAATAACGTCTGTATTTCACCTTCTCTCTCTAAAACAAGAACTTGAATTGTTAATGAGAGTTAAAAACTGAAAAAAACGTCTGAAAATGTTATACGGTGTACACCTTTCTAAACAGTGAAAATTATTTTTACGACGTACATTAATCACATGACAGTCACGTGACCTTTTACCTAGGACATGAATGGCAGACGGCAAGCCTGTAAAAACTTTATATCTGGGAAATTACACTTCAAAACAGCTTTTTAACTAAGGAGATAATTTTGCATTAAGAAAAATACTGTTTTTTTAGTGAATGGAGAAAAAAGTAAGTTTAAAAAGTACCTGGAAGTCTCTAACTTTCCACATTGTTTCAATACGGAGCGCGGTGATATTTACAAACAAAATCCGGCGGAATGACGTCACGGGAAGCTCCTGATTATCAGAACGAGGTCAAAATAAAAACTGCGTCGAAATAATGTAGCGTCATAACGAAGTATCGGACGATAGTTAAGATTATATATAGGATTTCTAAAATATGGCATGTCTTAATAGTTAATAAAAGTTTCATTTATCACAGAAGTTTTACTAAGATTTATTTAAAAATTTATCCCACATGAGGAGGTTGGCTTCACTCGTGCCGGTGTTTGAATACCAGTTCTACCCAGGAGGTCAAAACATCCGCCTGAAAGTATCACTACTCCATTTAAGTCACCCCTGTCCAGGGGGTCAGACGTACCACCTGACAACAGAGGGTGACGGAGTGCATCGAGTATCTGCCACCCAGTCACGTTTTGATATAATAAATAAGATAATAAATAATAGTGACTATAATAGTGATAATGATTTTTATTTTGATTCAATTTGTAAATCAAATGTTTCTGTTCTTACTGGATAGATTTACAATACAAACATTGTAACATTAACATTAACATTGTAAGTCACAACTGTTGACTTCGGTTTCAAATCTTCATGGATTATTCATGGAATTTTGATTGACATGTGGCTCATAGACCCACATAAAGTGACCTATTTAAGCATTAGACTCCGCAACTTAAAGTTGCTGATCCAAACACTAGAGATTTTTCGAGCGCAACTGCGCTGTTTTTTCTCCTAATTTTTTATGTGTTGACTTATCTTTGATAAGTATCAGTATAATATAAAGGGTCTACACAGTATCGGGACATTACAGACCATGACAATAACGGACCGGATTTTGGGACATGACCGACCATCAAACAAAAAAACATAACAGACCATTTTTATGGACCTTATGGTTCATCTTTTCATTGATACAAAACAGGGTTTTTTCAGCTAGTCTCACGGGGCCGATAATGGGCCCCATTCCCAATGCCAAATAGGGACCATTTTTCCCAATTTCAAGAAAAAAGTTCCCATTTCAACAGAAATGACTATTTTGCCTATAAAATAGAAGCAAACAAGAGAATCCATATAATCAAGGGACTTTTCAAATTACAAAATTAGTTTGTTTACTTTTGATCAGTGATCTGTGAAACCTACATTCCTTGAACCTATGTATGCACCCTGTGTAAAACCAGTGTATACCGTGTAAAAAAATTCCCAATTTGTGCAGGGGCCTTTTTCCCAAATACCCCTGAAAAAGCCCTGTAAAATATAAAATTTATATCTACGAAAACACAATGGACAGAATTGTAGAAATTACGGACCACATACAGATAGATATAGAACATGAATTATATATCTATGAAAGAATAAAGGACCAGATTTACGGATATTATGAAACATCTATAGATAGATATAGTATATAAATCTATGAAAACATAACAGATCAGATTTATGGACACTACGGACCACCATGTATGAAAACATACAGACCAACTAATTATGCTCACCAAGGGCTTCTATATGTTTGATGTCTGTTCATCCCAGTTAGGATTGAAAACAATGTGAAAAGTTTTTCTTCTATATCTATATGCCAGTGACAAGAATCTGTGTCGCCAATTTTGAAGGCTTCAGAAAGTTTTTAACCCAATATAATTATATCTTTAAAAAATACATACCTTAAAAGCTCATTCCAATTAGAATCAATATATGTGATACTTAAGAATAAATCTGTATGTCTTTTTATACAAAACACTTATAAACTCCACACATTTCAAATTATTTTTTTTTTGTTTTACACTGCTATAATTCTACCTGACTAGTGTGTCAATTGATAAAAAAGAAAGTTTTAATTGGTTATCACATTTAAATCAGCATGAAAATGGCAGGTACCATGGTAAGTTAAACAAGTTTTTTGTGGAATATTTGTTATTTTATTGATACTTTGGAGACTATTTAATTTTATAACAACAAATAAACATACCAGTATTGAAATTTTCATGTGACAGTGGAAAGGGGAATTTAAATCAAAGCAATTTTTACCACAGTTTTGATTTAAATGGGTTGAGACTTTAAGGAATCGTTCTATAAAAAGTCAGTATGTAAAATGGGTCTGTGCATGGGTTGAATTATTGAGACTAGGAACATCATTTGTTTTGTTTTGATAGAATGGAACTTTTAAAATCAGTCTATCCACACCAAATTTACTAATAGGTACCATATTCTCTAAAACTTGGCATTTCAAGTATAACCCAGAGTAAAGGTTAATTAGCAAACCTTCATTTTGTAAGTGTACATTTAAACACACTTTAAAGAAAAGTCAGCCACTCAAAATATTTCATGAATCTTATAACACATTGGGTATTCATCCTCACCTTATTCCTTCCTCCTTTGAAATCCACTGATCATTGGCCAAGAAATTAAGAAATATGTCCAGTATAGACCCTAAAATATCCATATTGACTGAAGAAGTTCAGCTTATTAAAATTTTTAAGAAAAAAAAAGCAGTGTCCGTCTCTGAAGGATCTGTGAGTGGAGCAGCAACTTTCAGATCAGGAGTCAAATGCTTTAGCCTCCAGGCCTCTTTCTGTTACATATACCTCTTTTCTCCACAGAAATGAATGGAATGCTATAAAATTGAATACATGATAAAATTAAATGAGACAAGACATTGTAGCCTAATTCATGGCTTTTGTTGCTCATGTTTGTATTTATACAAAGAAAAAATGTCAAAAGTTTTATGGTATTATGACAACAAACACTGCATACAGTATTGTGTCTTGAAGTAAGCAATGACTGTACAAGACCGGTTAGTTATGCAATATTTGATTTAAAAGATTTGTTTAAAGTTTTCGAGTTTTTGAAGTAATTTAGAGTAAATATTTCAGACGTGCCAATGAGGTGCTTGCCACAGAAACACAGATGTTTGAGAAATATCTCAAACGAGTGGAACCCAAAGACCTGGCAGGGATGGCTGGTGGCTCAGGAGCCACTGTTTCACAATCATCACAAGACCTGGTTCGCCGGGTCGATAGAAAAAGGTCCAAGTCCCGAAGCAGTAACATTGACAAGTCACTCCGCCTCAATGCAGAACAGAAATGTGACATAGCCCAGAGGGAAATAGAAGAGTTAAGAGAAGAGATTGACAAGCTGAAAGAGGAATCTGAAAAAGTTCTAGACTTGTATAAGGTACATATATGCCAGTGATCCAACAGAAATACAGAATTGATGCTAAAAGTTATAATATATATATATTAGTAACTGTTCAAATGAAAGTCCAAAGTTCAAGTTTTAAGTTTATTCATATTATTTCTCAGTTTGTTACATAACAAAAGCATGAGAAGTACATAAATATACATGATCAAATAATAATGACATGAGCATGGCAGCTTAAAGAGGGCAACACTATTTAAGTTTTATGTTTTGTCATTGTACTCCATAAAGTATATATTTGATTATCTTGTTAATTGAAATTTATCTAAGTGTATAAATTATAGTTTGAAATTGAAATTATTATTGTTAAAGGATGTTTTTCTGTTGCATGCACATACTATTATCATTTCAATAGGATTTACATATTTTCAAGTAAGACAAACATAATCTTAAAAAGTCACACTTAATAAAAAAGATGAGAACAATAAAAATATATTTAAACACATTTACATAAGAAATGTGAACACTGTTGTTAGCTCTATATAAATTCTAATGAAACATTTGAATAACTTCGTGTACTTACTTAAGTTGATATAATTATTTTCTAAAGAATTTTATACAGAATTTTACATTTGTTTTATAATTAAAAACATAACAGTCTCAAATCTCAAGCATCTGATTGGCAGAAATGCTGACCAGTCGCAAGTCGGTATTTCTGCCAATCAGATGTTTGAGATTTGAGACTGGTTTCCTTTCTCAATTTTATAATCTTGGGGCGTGATGTGCTGAAACGATACATTGTATACTGAACATGCAGCATTCTACAATGACTATCTGTTTGTTTATTAGGCAATCATGGAAGAAGCAGATTTAAGACTGGCTGAAACAAAGAAGGAATCCTACGAGTTTGACAGAGATATTGTCAAAGGTGCTGTCAACTCTTCCACAGGCAAAGTAGTTGCAGAAAAGATTGTCCGATACTTTGATGACAAGATCAGGTCCAGGGTAAGATTTACGGCAGTCAGGATTTAAAGAAAAAATGGAAGTTTTCATTGCTACATGATTGAAAAATATGTCTGGTCAGTAATAGATGCAAGTTAGAAGTGAAGAGATAAAATCTATCTACTAAGAAATATTTTATTTTAATATGGTGTATGAATCTGTAAATACTGGTAATATTGCTTCCATTTTTAGGTAAGAAAAAAGTCAATAATTTTGTTAAATGTCAATCAAGATGAGAACTCTCAGATTTGGCAGATTGCTTCACTGGATAGGATATTGGACAAATTTGTTCATATTTGTGTTCATATTTGTATGGTACTGATTTCATGGATTTCCTATACAAATTAATCCATGAATTAAAACCCTGCACACAGTGCAGATTTGTACATAATGTTCTCTGAAGGCTTAACCCTTTCCTCCATATATACCCATTTTTACGCATGTGCGGCCAGTGTAGATCCAGATCAGCTGGCACATCCGTGCCATCTGATCAGGATCTTCACTGGTCGCATTTTGGTAAAAAATAACCTAATGAATCAAAAAGCGAACAGTTTAGATCCTGATTAGACGGCACAGATGTGCCGGCTGATCTGGATCTAAACTGTTTGCCCACGCTATAAAGGTGTGTCTATGGAGGGAAGGGTTAAGTTAACTCTTGACTCCATGAATACTCCTTTTATAAAATCACATGTTTGACTGTTGTAGATCCAGATCAGCTAGCACATCCATTTTGTCTTATCTGGATCTACACTGTTTGCTTCATGGGTCAGAAAGAATCTTAATATGAACAGTTTAGATCCTGATCATGGTTGGTCTGGATCTACATTGTTCACCCATGCCATAGAATTTGTATCTATGGAGTAAGTAGTAAATATTAATATTTTTTTATTTTAATGGATATTATAAGAGCTTAATTATTTCTTTGTTTTAAGGATACCTTGATAGAAAAATTACGATTGAAAAATTCAACACTGAAAGTTCAGAAGAAAAAGCTGCATCTGCAGTTAAAACAGGTATGCTGTCTTATTTTTGGTTTATTTATTTAAAATGTAAATGCTTGCAAAATAGGATTTTATTTGGAGTGCAGTAGTAATAGTGTGCATCTAGTTTTCTGCAATTGACATTTCAAGATTTAGTGATAGGATATCAGGGAACAGTTTGTTCATAGTCGTAGATCAGGCTCCAAGATTATAAAAGTGAGAATAGAAACCAGTCTAAAATCTTAGTTTTATGATTCAGCACACCTATTATCACAAGTGTGTTTCATTGTCAATTATAACCTGGCCCCAATATTGTAAAAGTGAGAACAGTGACCAGACTCAAAACTCAAGCATCTGATTGGCTTAAATTGAGACTTGTCACCCTTTCAGCCAATCAGATGCGGGTCTCAAATTTCAGTTTTATAATCTTCAGCCCAGTTCTATGCATATTTTAAAATGGCTGTGCATTTAAACTAATATAAACTGTTAAAATCTTTATTGTGTGATCACAAAAATTAAACTAAGTCTATAAAATATGATATAAAACAGAGAAAAGAAGTGCAGTTTTGCTTAAATGAAGATATTTACAAATGTGTGTATTTTCCAAGTTTGACAAAACCAAATATGAAGACAATGATGATTTGCATTAACATGAGTACTGGGCCCAAGATCATAAAACTAAGATTGGAGACCAGTCAGATCTTAAGCGTCTGATTGGCTGAAATAGCGATAATAATACTTTTTTCATGCTCAACTCTCAACCCAATCTGAGCATGAACATTTGGTGGCTTCATTTCTGTTCATTATTTAAAATACAACTTTTCAAACTGAAAATCTGACAAGATTGACTTCAATAACAACTGTTGAAAAGACGGTTATTTCTATTTTATGAAGTCTGTTAATGTTCTAGGCATTTTAAGTTTGAGCACAGAATTGAGTTGAGCATGGAAAAAGTTTTATAATCAAGGGGCCAGATTTATTTTTATGATCCTGGTCCCAGAAGCTAGATAACTCCCCAATTATTCTCAGTCAGCCTCTAGCTTTTAGCACTTATACCTGTGGTGTTATTTCAGAAAGAAGAAATGGGGGAAGTGTTACATGAGGTAGACTTTAACCAGCTGAGAATTGAGAATCAGCAATACTTGGAGAAAATAGATGAGAGGAACCAGGACTTGCTCCGGCTCAAACAGATGGCTGGTACTACTATTCAAGTCCTTAATTCTTACAAGGTATTGTGTAACCGCTTGATTTATTTGATTAATTGTTGATTACTTTCTTGTTATTTGATAATGATATAATGGAACATAAATCAATATTGCAAAGTTTACAAAAAATACCATCACCACTCTAGTCAGATTGCACCGAATGTAGAACAGTATCATCTTACAGATTAATGCAATCTGATCAGCATCTACAATGTTTTTTTCATTAATTTATTCATTTTTAGCAGAACACCTATATGGACAATTAAAAGTCTGTATTTATAGAAAAGTATGGGTAAATCCCTTACATATTTTCAGCAGGTAGAGGGTTAACTGTGGAAAAAGTTGACTTTTATTAATATAAGCACCAAAGGAGTATTTTAGTTTGACATACAATATATTTTTTTTCTACCTAATTCCCTTATTATCAGAGATTTTTGTCTTGTTAAAAGTGAAATCACAGACACTAGCATTCTGTAGTAATAAATAGAAAGAAGTATGTTGTTGTCCTTGATACGTTTTCTAAGAGGATCAACCCTAGACTACTTTGGAAATAATCTTACATTGCCAAAATATTTATAATATGGAAAACCATTTTATTTAAGAATTGCATCTTTCCTTAATGGTTTTTATTTGGGTATGGAAAACAGTTGCATTATTTAAAGTGTTTAAATCCCAAGGGGCTTAATGCACTCTTTAAACAACCCAAATGTTTTCATAAGGGGATGAACACCATCAGATATCAATTCAATTCTTATATTTATACACATAAACACTCTCATTAATACAGTAGTTTTGAGAAGAATTTATATTGCGGCTTTCGAATGTCTGTAAATGGACAGCTATTGTGATGACAAATGAATGACAGCACGCTCTTTCACAGCAATTCGTGGCAAAACCCTGTGCTTGTTGATGTCACAAGTTAAACCTTTGTGCACAGTCAAATAAATTGTGAGCAGCTTTTTCTGTAGCCATGCAAAACGTCACAATGTGTACCATCAGTAATTATGACTTGTTAGGTGAATAAGACTTCATTATAGAAAATGAAGTTGAAGTGTAAATATTGCAATTTATGTTACAGAAAAAGTTGTCAACATTGACAATGGAGTCTGAGAGATTGAAATCGGAGATCACATCGAGAAATGACCTGCTGACGAGGATTGATTCAGAAACAACTGTTGTTGAAGAGGTTTGTTGAATTACTGATCTAATAATGACTCATTACAGTTAACTCCATATGGACGGTTTTAGAGGGCATTCTGTAGGGCTCAAACCTTCTTTTTGAGCAGTAATATTTAATTTTCTGCAGGATTTTGGCTGTAAATCTTAAATTATCACGTTACTTTCCTAAGACTGCCTAAAATGAACCCCCTTTCTTGAAATGTAATTAATTACTTCGGCGAAGTAATTGTAATTTAATTACATTTGGGAAAAGGGTGTAATTTAATTAATTAATTTTCAAAGTAATTGACCACAAGTCTGACAACCCTGGGTACACAAGTACAAAAATGTCTTCATTGTTACCAAAGTGTTTCAAGTCAACAACATTTTTTACTATAACTAATGTTTCTTTCACATTTGATAACATTTTCTTTGTTTCTGTAGGAGCGTTCTAAGGCTGAAAAGAGGAATCGTAAGTTACGTCAACAGCTTGCTGATTACCGGGTACCAGAGGTGATGGAATATGTTTCTGAGAAAGCTGACCTGTATGAACTGCAGAAGAAAGTCAAAAGCTGGGAGAGAAAAGTGGAAATTGCAGATGTATGTAGGAAAACATCTTTCATAACTTTATTGTATAAATAATTATGGGGTTCATGCATAGGTTGTGAGAAGTAAGTGTGAGGTTTACATGATATGGCTGGGTCTCCATTTAGCTTGTTTTTATTACACATTGGCTGGGTCTCAGTTTAGTTTTCTTTATTGCACATTGTAAGATGGTGTCTTTTTTCCCTATAACATGGCTTTTTATCTTACGCCATGTAGCGGGGAGGGGGATATAGGAATGGTCTTTGTCCATCCATCCATCTGTGCGCGCACAATTCGTGTCCAGTCCGTAACTTTTCAATCCCTAGAAGGAATTCCATGAAACTACTCAAATGTTCTTCCCATCAAGACGACGTGCAGAACCCATGTTCCAACCTGGCTGGCTCAAGGTCAAGGTCACAAGTGGTGTTTGAAGATTTGAACTATGTATTTTGTGTCCGGTTCATATCTTCTGAACCCCTAGAAGGAATTTCATGAAACTTTAGTCAAATGTTCTCCCCATCAAGACGACATCTAGAACCCATGTTCCAACCTGGCTGGCTCAAGGTCAAGGTCACAAGTAGTGTTTGAAGATTTGAACCATGTATTTCGTGTTCGGTTCATATCCTCTGAACCCCTAGAAGGAATTACATGAAACTTTCGTCAAATGTTCTCCCCATGAAGACTACATGCAGACCCCATGTTCCAAACTGGCCATCTCAAGGTCAAGGTCACCAGACGTGTTTGAAGATTTGAACCATGTATTTCGTGTCCGGTTCATATCCTCTGAACCCCTAGAAGGAATTTCATGAAACTTTAGTCTAATGTTCTCCCCATGAAGACGACGTGCAGAACCCATGTTCCAACCTGGCCTGCTCAAGGGCAAGGTCACCAGTGGTGTTCGAAGATTTGAACCATGTATTTTGTGTCTGGTTCATATCTTCTGAGTCAGCTTAAGTCAAATGCTCAGCCTATGGAGACAATGTGCAGAACCCACATTCCAACATGGCCAGCTCAAGGTCAATGTCACCAGTGGTGTTTGAAGATTTTAACCATGTATTTCGTGTCTGGTTCATATCTTCTGAACACCTAGAAGGAATTTCATGAAACTTTAGTCAATTGCTCAGCCCATGAAGATTATGTGCAGAACCCATGTTCCCACCTGGCCAGCTCAAGGTCAAGGTCACCAGTGATGTTTGAAGATTTGAACTATGTATTTTGTGTCTGGTTCATATCTTTTGAACCCCTAGAATGAATATCATGAAACTTTTATCAAACGTTCAGCCTATCAAGATGATGTGCAGAACCCACGTTCCAACATGGCTGGGTCAAGGTCATTGAAGATTTGAACTATGTATTTTGTGTCTGGTTCATATCTTCTCAACCCCTGCAATGAATTTTATCAAACTTTAGTCAGATGTTCATTCCACCAAGATGATGTGCAGAACCCATGTTCCAACCTCGCCAGCTGAAGATCAAGGTCACTAGTTGTCTTTGAAGGTTTATATTTAACCATGTCTTTCATATTTGCTCCATAACTTCCAAAACATATATTTGTTAATTTGCAATTAAGCATCCATAACCTTTCCAACATTCCTGCATGCGGCGGGGGATATTGCTGTCATCCTGACTGCCTTGTTTGTCATTTCAATGACCATACTTCTCTGAACATGGAATGGTATTGATCTTAAAATACTGTATTGAAGCTTTAATGATCATCGCCATATACATACCATCATTTGGGATGAATCTGAATTGTAATCCTGGTTATTCGATTGGGGTATGGCAGGCAGGCATTCAGGCGGTGTCAATCAGGGGTATCTGGTCAATAACTTCATTTTGGATAAACTAATCTTAATAAAACTTTGGATATAGCAAGCTTACATGAAGACCTAGCTAGAGATTGGATTTGGGGTCAGTCAGGTCAAGGTCAAAGTCACTGTAACTAAAAATAGGAAATAATTTATGTTAAAATGGAAGTATTTTGCTGAAATTTTGTGTTAAGGTAGTACATGTGCAATCTTAGCTTAGAATTGGAGTAGGGGCCAGTCAGGTCAAGGTCACTGTTACTAAAAATAGAAAAAACTATTTCTGGTCAGTAACTTCGAATAAACCAATCTTGCTGAAATGTAGGATATAGCAAGCTTGCATGGAAACCTAGCTTGGGATTTGATTTTGGGCCAAAATTGCTTAATAAATTCAGTTTTTTGGTAGACTGTTAAAGCATTGGAAACCTTGTTTTGTGGCATGGCCACATTTCTTATTGGTGTAAATATTGAGTTATGATCAACCCAGGGCTAGGCAGCGTGGGAAGAACTATGCATTTTCATTACTGCCCATGAAAAGGCTCAATCAAACTGAGTCTGCAATATTTTCATCTTTGTTGTGTTGGTTGGCTTTCAAAGTTCCGTTTTCATTTATTTTGCTACAGAAAAAATTAATCAATATTGCCTCTAAAGGAAATTCAAAATTTTTATGTAAAGTATGATTTGGGAGGTAAATTTGTTGTTTGTTTGTTTTAATTTTTTAAGGCACCATTATACAGTCCCTTCTAAAGAAGAACAAGCCCTGAATAAACTTTTTGTACCATTTACTTTAGAGTATTACTGTAACATTGATGGAATGATTCAAAAGATAGAGCTAACTTTTGTCATTCCTTTGTAATGCAGAAATTTTAAAAAGAATTTATTGAGGTTCTGAGCTTCTGAGTAAATGTGCTTGCAGGCAGAGCAAGCGTGGTTCAGTCTGGGCTGTACATCCATGCAGTCTTGTCAGGGTCTACAATATTCACTTATAGTCAGTAAAATTCTTCACAGGCTTACACGATTTAAAACAAAAAAAAACAGATACAATATTGGGTTAAGGTTGTTGTGTGGCCTCGCAGTTCTTTGACTAATTATTTATAAAGAAATGAATTTAACTCTGCTTCATGCATGGCAAACAATATAGATCCATATCAGCCGCCACATCTGTGTTATTTGATCAGGATCTACACTTTTCACTTTTAAATTCATTATGTTATTTCTGACCAAGATGCTGCCAGTTCTGATCCAGGATCACACTGCTTTAATGTGCTGGCTGATCTGGATCTACTCTTTTGGCATAAGCATTAATATGCTTATATATGGAGTAAATGGTTGTTTTTAATTATGGGTTATAGTTATTTATATTGAGTTTATTTTCAACATATCTCTTAGATTAATATGTTTAATGTACCGGTATATGAATGTCATTTTTTATGTTTTTTTATTGTTCTGTGAGTAGATGTGTTTGAGGGAAAGTAACACAACTTTGAGAAGCTTAGAGTTTAAAGCTAAGAGAATGAAGAAACCTGACACTAGAGTTGGGATAAGGGTCTATGAGAGGGGAGAAAGGATGGGGATTCCAAGGGGCTATGAGAGGGGGGATAGGATGGGGATTGGCAGGATGTCAGCAGTTTTTCTGGGTATTGTTGAGGTTTTCATTATAAGAACTATACCATAGCACTTTTACATACTTAAACATGAAACTGTGGACATAGTTACCGGTAGGTACATAAAACTTAAGTCTCGATGATGGATGTCTGTTCAAGTTCTGCATATTGATGAAAACATATTATTTATGTTTGTATGAATAAGTAGATTCACATACCTTTTCCATTTCAGTTAAAAAATACTAAGAAGGTGAAAACTGTAATGTGCAATGATGTGGGAGTATATCATTTTCATTTTGTACTATCTTTAACCGTTTACTCCATGGTATAAGGCTGTTATCCATCAGTGAACTGTGTAGATCCACGTCAGCCAGCACATCCCTGCCGGCTGATCTGTACACTGATTGCTTTTTTAATTATTAGGTTATTTCATTCCAAGAAGTGAATAGTGTAGATCCTGGTCAGATGGCACAGATGAGCTGACTGATCTTGATCTAAAATGTTTTTACATGCATTAATATCCATATATGGAGTAAATGGTAAAATATATCATTTTGCCATAAATTAATGCCATATTGAACTAAAAGTACATTGAAATATATACTGTGAATTTTGCTGGGAAAATTAGAAGATTCTTCAAAAGAAGTAAATTTCTAGAGAGTTTCATTTCTTAACAAACTGACAGAACAAAAAAATCTGTACTATGATACCCTTCAAGGGAAGTAATTCATTTTAACTTGTGAATATTTAGTAGCATTTTGTTCCCTTGAACTGTGTAAAATGCAGATAAGTATTCTAAAATGTGTTAATATTTTTCTAGATGGCGCTGCGTACTCACAGGAAGACATGGCAGCAGATGAAAATCAGTCACGAAATGGCGAATCAGTTTAGGATGATGGAAGCACATTAATTTTTTATCAACATACAAATGAAAAGACAATAAATATAACTTTTGTGATATATTTATAACATGTATGTTATATATTTGTATATGTTATGATTTGTTTTCAATTTATGATTATACGAAATAAATTTAAATGTAAAAAAAGCACTGATTTATGTAGATGGTATATTAACAATGGACATTTTAGTTATATTCATGGTTTTAAAGTGAAGCATCAAGTCTGAGTGATTAAGCTAAGTTTATAAGGGACTCAACTATGATTTGACTTGGAAACTCCTCGTCCCAATATCACACACAATATTGAGCTGGATTTTAAACTCAAATCCAAGTGGTTTTTTTAAATAATGATTATATACAGCTTTTTTATTTAGGTTTTAAGAATAAGCTTTATAAATTATTTATTGTTTTCAATGCAATTTTTGAAAACATTTATTATCTGTATATTCTGAATAAAAATAAATTAAACTGTTAGAGTAAAAAACTCAAACATTTATTCTTGAATATCTCAGCATGAGTTCATAATATTGAAACTATTTTCATGAGAGTATGAAGATTTTATTTCATTTGAACATTAACTTTTTTTTAATAAATAAGTTAAATAGAAAATTGAGTTGAGCAAAAGATCTTGAGACTGCGAGTTCCACCAGGGATGAGATTCGTTTGCGGTTCCCCAATCCACATTCAGCATGAGTACTGGTCAGTAACCCAGGAAGCAGTCACTGAGCTTGATAAATATAAGTTGGAAGAACTTGTTTCACAAACGATTTAAACATTAATAAGTTTAAACTAAGCAAAAGATTGATTGTGATATTTGGGCCTGTTAAACAATATTGAATACAAAAACAAAATTAATGTTCAGTTGATTATTTCTGTCTGCCATCGATGCTTGTTATTCAACATAAACTCATTTTATTGTTAACTTTTAGTATAGTCATATTCAAGTTAACATGGTAAAAACATCATTTTCTGTTAAAAAATATAAAGTTTTGTCATGTTCAAAGTATTTTGTATTTCTGTTGAGTAAAGGATTGTGGTTTCATTTAATGTTGCAGAGACAAATTTTCACACAAGAACAGCAAATGACTCTTGAGCAGCCATGAATTAAAGCATTTGGATTATTCTAGTAAGACATACTGTTACACATTTCAATATTGCTGGGTTTTTTTTGTAATTTGCGCAATTACCCTACCACTAAATATGTGAAAATAAGTAGTCTTTTGTGATAATTTGGAAAAAAATGAAAGAGAAATCATATGTGTGATGTGCAATCTGAAATAAAAACATTCCAGATATTGAAAGCACATTTCAGCTTAAATATTCATGGATTATTTCTTCCCCTTAGTGCATTAATCCTTTCCTCCATAGATACACCTTTATTGCATGGGCGAACAGTTTAGATCCAGATCAGCTGGCACATCCTTGCCATCTGATCTTGATCTTAACTGTTCCCTTTTTGATTTGTTTGGCTGATCTGGATCTACACTGGTGACACATGCGTAAAAAGGTGTATATATGGAGAAAAGAGTTAACAGAATAAGTCTATGTTATTTCAAGGGTATTTATATCATTTTTGCAGTTAGGTTACAACTTATAATCATTTACAGAAATGTAACTTTGAGTTGTACACTTTTCTTTGAATTTAATAGAATTAACCTTTGTGAACTCCTCTTCTATTATAAAATGAATTTTGACATACTGAGGAACTATGATATATTAAGTTGGATTATGTTTTGATTTGTGCCCTAGATCATAAAACTGAAACTAGATATTTGTCTCTAATTTCAGGCATCTGATGGGCTGAAATGGAGAATAGCTTCCATTTCAGCCAATTAGAAGCTTGAGATTTGAGACCAGTCTCTAATCTCTTTTTTGTAATCTTGTGTATCAATTTCACATGTAGATATTTTTTTAAAATCTTTGATTGCAGGTAATGAAATTGCATTTAACCCTTTACTCCATATATAATGGCTGAAGGTTATAAACTGAGTTTGGAAACCAGTCTCGAATCTCTAGCATCTGATTGGCTGAAATGGCGACTGGTTGCCATTTCAGTGAATCAGATGCTTGAGATTTGAGACTGGTTTCCATGCTCAGTTTTATAACCTTGGGCAATTATTGCATGTGAAACCAGTGTAGATCCAGACCAGCTGGCACATACATGGCATCTATTTGGAACTAAACTGATCACTTCTTTGTAAGAAATAACTTTATAAATCTGAAAGTTAACATAGTAGATTCAGGGCCCATGATCATAAAACTGAGTCTGGTCTCCAGCTTTAGTTTTATGATCTTGGGCCCTGATCAGACAGCACAGAATTGGATCTCGATTTACACAGTTCATCTGTGAGATATGAGTCATTTTCATGAAGTAAAGGGAGAAAATAATTGCTGTTGTTTGTGTTGAACAAATTGATTCATATTCATCAGTATTTCTGACATGTGTTTTTTATTGACAATAAAATACTACATGAAAGAAAAATTACTTGTTTGTAAGAAAGTTATATTGTACTTGAAGTTTTTATGACTTCTGTAAACATCAGACATGGTCAGAGGAAGTATTAAATATATCAAAGCTTATCCTGTTTCTGAAAATCAACGAAATCTGCCAAAAAAGAAAACATCTGAGTCACAAACTGGTACTTAACCCTTTCCTCCATAGATGCACCTTTATTGCAAGGGCAAACAGTTTAGATCCAGATCAGCTGGCACATCCGTGCTGTCTGATCAGGATCTAAACAGTTCACATTTTGATTGGTTACATTATTTCTGACCAAAATGCGACCAGTGCAGATCTTGATCAGACAGCACGGATGTGACGGCTGATCTGGATTTACACTGGTCACACATGCGGAAAAATGCGTATATATGGCGGAAAAGGTTAAATCTTCTAGTTTGTATAAATGATAAGCTCTTTAATGGCTGTTGAGTCTACCATGAAAAATGGATATGAGGAATCTGAGATTCAAAAAACACAGCTTCACATATCCAGTAAGAGAACAAATTATGATGTATTGTGGATCTAACATAGATCACATTTTCTGGGATAGGGGCACAGGTCTGTTGCAAACTGCCATATTGATGGTACAATTAGCATACATTTGTATCAGCCAAATGTTTATCTTCCATACTAAAAAAGATGACCAGCTGCAATTTCAGGACTGGTTTCTAGTTGTTACCAGGGTAATTGATCATAAAATTAAAATTGGAGACCAGTCAGTGATTTAATTATAGAAACTGGTAAATTCCAATTATTATCTACTGCTTGAGATGTGAGACTGGTCGCAAGTATCCAGTTTATGATATTGAGTTCAGAAGCATACAGCCTTACAAAATGGTATATCTTATGCATATTTTAGATGTAGCCTGGCACCAGCTAGATGGTTTATAAAAAAAAACACTGAAATACTTATTATCTCTTATTTTACTTCATTTCATTTTCTTATTTTTTCTGAAATGCTGAAAACATCTATGTTCTAGGAGATAAGAGAAGTAAAATGTATATGTACCTGCAGGAGTTGCTTTTCTTGGAGGTATAGACAACTATTGTATAAGTGGCATGAGAATATATAACAGAACATAGGGACAGGTGCCAGTCTAATTTTAGATGTAGTGACTACAAATTGACCAAGACAGTTGCTAGCAGAGTTGGACATTCTTGTTGAGCCACATATACATATTTACTCCATGGGATATGGCTGGTATCTATGGGCTAACAGTGTAAGGTATCTATGGGCTAACAGTGCAAATCCAGATTGGCTGGCACATCTCTGCCATTTGATCAAGATCTATAATATTTGCTTTTAGATTCCTTAGGTTATTTCTGAATAAGAGGCGACTGGTGTAGAACAGATGGCATGGATGTGATCTACACTGGTCATACACATAATAAAAAAACCCATTATATTTAGAGTACTGGATTTATATAGTTAGTCATGCCTTGATTATCCCTTTCCTCCATAGATACATGTATACCTTTATTGCACAGGTGAACAGTTTAGATCCAGATCAGCCGGCACATCCCTGCCATCTGATCAGGATCTAGACTGTTTGCATTTTGATTCCTTAGGTTATTTCTGACCAAAATGCAACCAGTGCAGATCCTTATCAGATGGGCAGATGTGCTGGCCGATCTGGATCTACACTGGTCGCACATGCATAAAAATGTGTATTTATGGAGGAAAGGGTTATATAATAGTCATCCCTTTGGTACGGATGCTATTTTGAGATTTAATGGATTATTTAAGTGGAAAATCACCATTTCAGCCAATCAGATGCTTGAGATTTGAGACTCGTTTCCATGCTCAGTTTTAAACCTTTGGCACTGAGCTTTCGACAGTCATAGTTAGAAATCATGGTGCAGGACTGGGTGACTGGGTTACCATACAGCCTTTACTATAACTGATGTGTTTAACACTTTAATCCACATCACATGTGCGACCAGTGTATTTCCAGCAAACAGAGCAGATCCTGATAAGATGGAATGGATGTGCCGGCTGATCTGGATCTACATGGTTTGGTCAAGCCACAAAGTGGTACATGTATATATGGAGAAAAGAGCTTACTGACAATTTTTCTGAACAAACTTACTCATAATAAACATAACTTCAACATCAATTTTATTCTTTATAGTATAGACATATACAAGTAAATCAATAGTCAATAGTCCTTGCTTTCCAGTCAGAAAACAAAACTGATGTTATAAACAACTAAACACACAACTCAAAACTTAAACAAACTAAAAACAAGAATTTATGCACTCAGTAAACAAATTAATATGGTGTGAGGTATATACAATGTTAAAAAAGTATACAATCGTTCTGTGTCCAGAACCAAATATGCAAAAGTTAAAAATCAAGGGCACTTCTATCACTCTTTAATCCATAAACATGAGTTTTATCACGTGCAAACAGTGTAGATCCAGATCAGTCGGCACATCTGTGGACGTGCCTACACTATAAGCCCATAAATAACAGACTGTCATATCCCATGGATTGAAGGGTTAAAACGTAGACCAATTAAATAACTGAGATAAACTGATTTTACTTTTTTCTCATACATTCAAAGTTTGTGAAAAGCTGTGTTTATTACTTTGTTTTTTAGTGAAAATCAGAACTTTTTTTTTACCCCTTACCTGTGTTAAAACATGTTGAAATATTAATAATTTATGTGCAGATCCTTTAGGAATGAATAATTGCTTTGTATTCTTGTCACGAAATGAAAAGGTTTTAGTTGATAGTTAATAAAAAAAATTCAAAATGCATGTATACATATCTATTCAAACAACTAAACAGAAAAATAGAAATGCACTACGATTAATGTGGTAATAAAAAATACACTTACTGGCCCAAGATCATAAAACTAAATCAGGAAACCATTCTGAAATCTCAAGCATCTGATTGGCTGAAATGGCGACTGGATTATAATCTTGGGCCAATTTATTGACATATTCAAATCAAAGCTTTATATTTTATGATTGTTTGTTTACCTTACCATACAGTGGATTTTATTCCTTTATGTATTTTTTGTTGTTTTTTTTTTTATTTACGTAATACTATACCATGACTAGTATTTTTGCTTATTTTAGCAATGTCAATGGTTTAACTACATCATTGTGTCTTTTTACAAACAAATATAATTGTTGTCAGCATTTTGTAACATTATATTCTACAACAGTAATGCAATATTTACCATTCAGGTGAAAGAAAATAAAAGGCAATTTTAAAATGAAATTTTATATTTTATTGAAGGGGAAATATATTGCATTAACAATAAAAAATGAAAATGAATTTCAATCTTTTCTTATAAACTTATAAAAATCTGTCAGCATTTCATTAGCTGGAAGTGAGCCAAAATTAATTACACTGACACTTTTAATTAAATCTTTACTTCATAGATACGTCTTTATTCGTCAGAGTGAATAGAGCCAGGTAAGCTGGCACATTATTTCTTTGCCATAACCTAGTCCATGTTTTGTTTATAAATGTGTATGTCTTAATGGGAATTGTGATATATTTTTTAATTATTAAGTTACATCAATGCTTATAAACTAAGAATAACCTTTTACTCCATATACAGGTTTTATTGCACAAGTAACTGTTTGCCCGTGCAATTAAAATCATATCAATGGAGTAAAGGGTTATACAATTCTTAATACTGTGGCATTTTGGTCAGCATGAACACTGATTGTGTAATTAGGTGTATGTTTTTTATCTTAGTCAAAAGCCCATAGCTTGCAAATTTACTGCACAACTTTACTGTTCAGTCATCGTTGATGAGCAAGTGGGACAAGTATCATGACCTAAGATTGCATTCAATTGAAGTGTTAAGTCAAGCATCTAGTCTTTTTCCACTTAAATTTGGCTCAAGTTTCCTGTCAGGTAATTGATATGCCCGGTACTTCTTGACTGGTCGCTTTATATATCATGACATTATTATGTACCATTTGGGTCAAAAGCACAGAAAAATACAATACAGTCAATAATAATTTGAAAATTGTCCAATCATTATGTATGTTTTAAAAATTTTCATAAGCACTTAGTTACTTTTCACACATGTTCAATTTTCCTGTAGTGCATGCTATGAAAAGTGTGTGAAATCAAATATCTGTGAACTTAAGCCATTTAAACCCTTACTTAATATATACACATTTTACCATGTGTGTGACCAGTGTAGATCCAGATCAGTTGGTACATCCATGCCTTCTGATAGGATCTGCAGTGTTTGCTTTTTGGTCTGAAAATAAACTTATCAAACAGGGAACAGTGCAGATCCAGAGCAGATGGCACAGATGTGCCAGCTGATCTGGATCTACACTGTTAACGCACGCCATGAAGGTGTCAAAAGGAGGAAAGGGTTAATATCATACCTTCTAAAAATCAAACAAATTCAAAACCAGCATCTTAACAGCAAACATCATTTTGGCTTCGGCATGCAAATTACATCCCACACAATAATTAAATACTTTACAAGAGTACTTACATTATAGCAAATGAACCTTTATTAATGTGAGTGGACTTGAATCTAATTTACCTGTACACTGAGTTTTACACGTCCACTTTTCTTTTCCAAAGTCAGCTTGCATTTATATGCAACTATATTAAACCTTTATATATAGAGCGAAACCTCTCATTAAGACAACCTCACTTATAATTCCACTATTCTGATGTCCCTTTTTACAGTTTTGCACTATTTTTGACCCCTATATAAAGATCATCCACTATTAAGACCACTTTTTCTCAGTCCCAATGGGGGTCTTCATTCACTGTACATGTTTTATGCTTATGCGACCAGCCAGAAAATCTGTGTTGTCTGATCTGTATCTGCACTGTTCACCTTTTGGTCAGAAATGACCAATTAATCAAAAAAGCAGACAGTGTAAATTCTGATCAGATGGCACAGAAGTGCTGCTGATCTGGATTGAAACTGTTTGCCCATGTCATTAAGGTGTATCTATGGAGTTTGTAAGTATACATATCCGTTTTATCAAGTCATTTACATTTTATGCACAATTGCAAAAATCACCATTTACACCACTGAATATTGCAGTGGTGAACAGCATAGATCAAGATCAGCCAGTACAATATTCTGTTCTGAATCCACACTGTTCACTTTTAGATTCAGTAGGTTATTTCAAACCAACTGACCCTTGTAGATCCAGATCAGATGGCACAGATAAAACCTGTATATATGGAGTAAAGGTTTTAGATGGCATTAAAAAATGTGAGCAGTGTACTGGTACCCTGTTGTACTGGTACCCTGTTGTACCCTGTTGTACTGGTACTCTGAGTGTACTGGTACCCTGTTGTACTGGTACCCTTTTGTAATGGTACTCTTGAGTGTACTGGTACTCTGAGTGTACTCGTACCATGTTGTACTTGTACCCTGTTGTACTGGTATTCTCTCAATCTCCTTTGCAGAGTTGTTGTTCCTTACACTCACTTTACATCTCTGCGAAAGGCTCAATACCAAGATTTTTGACATAACTCGACAGCCTTATTTTATACAGTCATAATTATGAATATGAAAGCTTGTGGATAAACAAATGACAGATATCTTCATTATCTTTCATTCAAACCAAAGAAACCCAAGCAATTTTAAATATAATTGGTAAACTATTTTTTGAGTTAAAGTAAAAGTAGTTGAAAGTAGTCCCAGCCGATAACAGAGGTGAATGTAATGAGCCGATAGCGTAAGAGAGTGGTATTCTGTGTGTACTGGTACCCTGTTGTACTGGTGTGTACTGGTACCCTGTTGTACTGGTATTCTGTGTGTACTGGTACCCTGTTGTACTGGTATTCTGTGTGTACTGGTACCCTGTTGTACTGGTATTCTGTGTGTACTGTTACCCTGTTGTGCTGGTATTCTGTGTGTACTGGTACCCTGTTGTACTGGTATTCTGTGTGTACTGGTACCCTGTTGTACTGGTATTCTGTGTGTACTGGTACCCTGTTGTACTGGTATTCTGTGTATACTGGTACCCTGTTGTACTGGTATTCTGTGTGTACTGGTACCCTGTTGTAATGGTATTCTGTGTGTTCTGATTGTTAGACGTAAGGAGAGTCATGTCTTTACAATTTATTTTTTTCTGAATACTCGTAGATGCAATATTTTTCTCTAGCCCAGACATGTTAATATAGCCGCCATGTCCTCGTGTGTTTATATCAAAAGTACTTTATATGATGCATGACTTTTATGACTTTCATAAGATTTATACTTTTTTTCCTCAGGCACATATAAATAAATGAAACCGCTAATAATTTACAAGTTACATAAAATAATGTTTATGACAAACTTAGCTACATGCAGTACTAAGAGGTTATTATCCAGTGTAGAAGGGCCATGAGGTGATGTCGGCACAGAAGAGCAATACTGGCCCGAGAGCTATGTATCAATGATAACCATATGCCATAAGCGTGATAGAAGAGGTCGGTCCACGATAACAGTTTTTGGCTCACGATTACAGGTTTTTGGCCCGCCTTTTATCATGAAAGGTACCCTGGCATTTTGGTCTTTATTTGTTGCTATTTATAGTTACACATGTAATAAAGTCGAAAAAAGTATTGGCTAGTTCTATCCTATAGCTCTTGTAGTTGCCTTCTAAATATCATTATCATCCATTGTTCATAGAAATATTCATGTAGGAGGTTAAGCATTTTTAATTTCTTAACCCTTTACTCCATATATATGCATTACTTGATGAAATAGAAATTGAGACATTGCCAGGAAGTTTTAAGCCTTTCCTCCATATAGACATCTTTATGGCATGTATGACCAGTGTAGATTCGTGCCACCTGATCTGGATCTGCTGTTTGCTTTTTGGTCAGAAATAACCGAATAAATAAATCCAAAAATGAATAGTGCAGATCCTGATCAGATGGCATGGATGTGCCAGCTGATCTGGATCTACACTGTTCACCCATGCCCTAAAGATGTCTCTATGGAGGAAAGCCTTAAAACTTCCCGGCAATGTCTCAATTTTTATCAAGTAAAGCACATTTCTCAACAAAGACCTTAATACAAGACTTATGTTCCTTAAATGATGGTCTGCATTCATAGACCAGCCACTTGTCACATCATGAAGTCTATTTACATAAGGACTATATCCAAAATCTTATAGGGTTGTGCACTACATATACATTTATGAAATGGTATGGAAAAAAATTATGGGCACAAGATCACAAAACTGAATATGGACACCAGTCTACAATATCTAGCTTGCGATTAGTTAGTTTGTTGAATTGCCACAATGTATACCAATTAGGTACTCATAATTATTAAAAACTGGTTTTCAGCCTTAGTTTAGTAATCTTTAGAACAGGTCTAAGGTCATCAGTATAGAAGTTTGCGATTCAGATATTTAAACATGAAATAGAGACCAGTCTCAAAACTCTACCTTGTGATTGGCCAGTTTGGAGAATGGTTTTAATTTTAACCAATCAGCTGCTCAATATTGAAGACTGGTTTCCATTCTTAGATTAGTGATCTTGGGATAGGTCAGATGACATTGGTGTTAAAGTTTGAGATTCAGCATAATGTTATAATACATGATTTAATACTTTTGCAAATCACAATTACAAGTATAGATTTATGAGATTCAACCTTTCAATAATTCTCATTGAAAAAGTTAGCAAAAATATCATTTGACACATACCTGTATAAAAGATGAGAAACTTTTTACAAAAGACAACATTATATAAAGTCTGTGTTTTAGTGTAACTATTATTGGTAATTATAAACATTAGAAACTGTATAAAGAATGGTTAGCTATGTACAAAAATATAGGTTTATAATGATATCCAGATTAGAATGGAAGAAATCTCAGGAAACTAAAACTGTTATGAAAAAGCTTAGAAAAAGTAATTTAAACCTTTACTCCATGAAATATGGCTTTTATCGCATTATCTTTTATCGAACAGTGTAGATCCAGATCAGCTGGTACAACTGTGCCATCTGATCAAAGTCTACACTGTTCACTTTTTGATTAATTAGCTTTTTTCTGACAAACAACTGAACATTGTAATTTCAGGTCAGATGACACAGATGTACTTGCTGATCTGGATCTACAATTTTCACACTGTGAGACTAAACTTGTGTATAAGGAGGAAAGGTTTAATTACAAAATCCTCGACAATGAAATCCATAATTACTTGTAATTTCGACATTATATATATGTTACACAAATGACTACACGATTTTCTAATAGAGCTTTATGTAAATAAGCTCGTAAAATTTAATTTTATTATTATAAATAGAAAAGTATTTCAGAATCTAGTTGTATAGTCTTGACAAAGTCTAAGCATAAGGACACATTTTGTATTAAGGAAAAAGTCATGTGTGCATTTAGTAAACAATAAAAATAAGAAGAAAAATGTTAAAATGACAAAAAAAAATAAAATAAATGAAAGAGCTGACTGACACCTGGTCTGAAGGTTATAAAACTGAGCATGGAAACAGTCTCAAATCTCAAGCATCTGATTGGCTTGCCATTTCAGCCAATCAGATGCTTGAGAGTTGAGACTGGTTTTCATGCTCAGTTTTATAACCTTGGGCACTGGTATGTCCTTAGGTCATTGTTCTCCAATGCTAATTTCAGACAACCCGTATGATACAAAAACAAACGTAAAATTAAAACTTGCATGTCTCTTTGAATAAGTCTCATTAATCTAAAACACTACTGAATTAAAATAGTAATCTGTAAACAAAATGTTGATATTTTTAATAAACAATTAATGCTGTTTCTAATAAGCAATACTGTAAAGAACTGTAAAAAATAACATTTATCACATGCTGCCAATGCTGAGCTAAATTAAATGCAATTGAACAAATCCCTTTACCCTTTCCTCCATATATACTCCTTTTTACACATGTGAGACCAGTGTAGATCCAGATCAGCTGGCACATCCGTGCCTTCTGATCAGGATCTGCACTAGTTGCATTTTGGTCAGAGATAACATAACAAATCAAAAAGTGAACAGTTAAGATCCTGATCAGACAGCACGGATGTGCTGGCTGATCTGGATCTAAACTGTTTGCCCTCGCAATTAAGGTGTATCTATGGAGGAAAGGGTTAAAACTGCATTAAGAGACCAGTCTCAAATCTCAAGTTTCTGATTGCTGAAATGGAAGTCTCCATTTAAGCTAATCAGATATTTGAAATTTGAGACTGGTCTCCAATCTCCGTTTGAGATTGGTCTCCATCTCAGGTTGTTAGTATTCACAAATGTAACCTGGATAAGTATTCTCAAACGCGAAATATCAAACTGGATATATAGTTCGTGTTCTTTATTAACTATCAAGAAACAAAATTTACTTCAAACTAGCCGTGGTTTAACACTTTTTTTTGAAAGTCAGAGTTCAAATAGCAGTGGCTTATAATTTGTAGTCCATAATATGCTGTCTAGTAGTGTCTACAGCGGACTGCCATATTTATAAATGAAAATAATTCTTTTCACTGTTTATACTAAAGTTGTTTAGTTTTCTTCACTAAAGACCCTGGAAAGACAACATAGATATAGACGTTCCTAGGTCATAAAACAGACCAGTGGCCAGAAGCAAGCACGCCATTGGTGGGTTGGGATATTGAGCTCATTTGCAACCAGTCATTTGCTTAGAACTGGAGACTGGTCTTTAGTCTCAGTTTTGTGTCACAAAGTATGTATTACATATCAGGTTTCACCATGGAAACTGCTAGTTAGAAGTTCAATAATGCTTAAACATACACGATTATCATATGTTATTATAATATAAAATAAGAAAGTTTAACACATGATGTTGTTAACAAATGTCTGCATTATTAAATACAATAAAAGAAGACAAAAGAACCAAAATTGCTATAGAAACTTTTACCTTTTTCTCACCTAATTTACTTGAATAACTCTTGTTCATTTAGGAATGTATTTGCTTGCCAGAATGCAGGCTAAAGTGGGTCTATACAGGTCTCCAGCAGTGTGTCAGAATTATTTTAGTTTATCAACCATCATCATATATTATTGTATGTAAAGTTTTTGACATTTTATTAAAAACTTGAACCATTTCCTATATATTACATAATATATGGCATGGGTGAACGGTGTAGATCCAGATCAGCTGGTACATCTGTGCCTTCTCATCAGGATCTGTACTGTTTAGGTTAGTTATGACCAAAAAGCAAACAGTGCAGAGCCTAATCAGATAGCACCGATGTGCAAGCAAATCTTAATATACACTGTTTGCACATACCATAATGTCGTGTATATGGAGGAAACGTTTAAACTAATCTGAAAACTGCATTAGAAATGTAGAAATATAATTACATTGAAGCTTATGATTATGATACCTTGAGCTTGACACCGGGCTGTCATAATTCATCTCCTTGTTCATAAATCAGATATTTAATGTAAGCAGTAATAAGATGGTAATTATTCTATTTAACATCTTTCTCTACACTTTTGTCACATAATCTGCAGCTGGGTTATTTCACGGAGAAGGATCCGCTTTATTCTGCTCACCTTTTGACATACATATATAAGCAAGTAGTTCACCCGACACATTTAAACATGGCTGCTTAAATATAATGTACTAATGACTTTGCAGTAAGTGTATACCAAATTAACTTCGGACTTAATAGCCAAAAAAAGGCTCGAAATTGCTTTTTTGATTCATTAAGAATGCATCTCTGACAGAACAGCGAACAGCGTAGACCCTGCTCAGAATAGTGTAGACCCTGCTCAGAATAGTGTAGACCCTGTTCAGAACAGTGTAGACCCTGCTCAGAACAGTGTAGACCCTGCTCAGAACAGTGTAGACCCTGCTCAGAACAGTGTAGACCCTGCTCAGACTGTGGATGCTACAACAAATCTAGGTCTACACCGATTGCAGTGGTCACAAGCATCATTTTATTTAAGTGCAACTAATATTTAAAGTAAAAAATGCTTTTTAAAGCAAGAGTCAAATATTTACATTCTGCATGACAGAATTTCAGGTAGTTAAAAACAACAATTTTGGGCACAAAAAATGTGCGTTTACAATCATGCTTTAATATAAATTAAAGAAAAGCAGGTGGTTGAAAACAACAATCGTAGACACAAAAATGTCCGTTAATCTGTAAAAATGTTCTGTTCATTATGAAACATAATTACAGACAAAACATAACCCTTTGGATTTTTTTAATTAATCTTTGATCATTTTGAAAACAATATTTGCCTTCTGCATGTTCACAATATCACCGTGCAACATGAAGGCACTTCAGAAGTTGTGTGGCAGCGTGATTTCCAAGGTCCGGATGCAAGATTTCCAGAAAGAGGGTTGTTTTGGGGGGTGGGATTTTATAGTATACATGATAATTTCCAACTTTCTGGCCAAATACCCATGATTTCTGGCCAAAATCCCTATGAAAATTAAATATTGCTGCCCAAAAAGGGGGTCGTACAACCCCAATGCTCCCACTTGTGGATGCGCCCCTGATATCTCATACTGCCGAAATACTCTCTCCTCCACGGTTTAACCTACTTGGAGGGATAAAACTTTATAATGATTTGACCGATCTTTACTAACATTTTCATCAAACTTAAGGGAATCCAGTACTTAATATATGCATACTGTAGCGTTATCTAAACCCCTATTCTATTGAGGTTGCATTTATCTTATTTATATAAACCGAGCTGACTTAAAATGCTTTAGTCTGCAAATTAAGATATAGCAACATACAACATCATACTATTATTATATTCCTTCAACACCGTTCTACAACGGTGGCAGCAAACATGCTCGGAGAGTTGAGCGCTGATGGGATGATTGTCATTTGACCTATTTCCAAACAAGCAATGTGTCATGGTGTTACTGGAGTATGGTAAACTTGACAGCACCACCATGTAGCTCCCCTTTCGTCCCCTCATCCTCCCTATTAGGTGGGGTACCGTTAGGTAAATAGAGGTCATCCTCTGCGGCGTCTATGCTGGTATCCGACCGTACAAACCGCACCGTACTCTGTGTATGACCATGCATTTCTGTCTGAATCTGCTTAGCGTAGCTCCAGTTGAGAATTTTGAATTTCCTGAGCAGAGCGATCACCGGGATACAACCAATCGATGAAAACACAAGAATAAAGGCAATCATTGTCCCGTACCATGGGTAGCCCTTCTGTACTGTTAAAGTCTGGAAGAGAAATACAAAAGAACATTTAAACCTGTGGCTTGATAGGAAGTTATAGAGGGGGATTCACTAAGCAGCGACACGTTTAGAAAGGTGAACTTTCGGATCTATTTTATGGCGATTTTTTTTACAAAAGATAATTCATTAAGGAGGACCAGGTGATTCTTGAACGCTTATGGGTCTGCTGATTACAGATGGATTAACAGATAATTAAAGGCGCTAACATTGTCGGACATGAATCCCACAACGAAGCTTCCAGAAACAAGAAGAAAACACCCCACCCACCCTTATGAATTAAATACATTTTTTCTCTATTAAAGTATATGTCAACATAGGCCCATTATCATAACACTAAGATTGGATACCAGTCTTAAATCTCAAGCACCTGATTAACTGAAATCTTGGGCAATGTAAAAATTCACCCACCGTAACATGATCGTATGCACCATAGGTAATTGGTTTGAGGAAATATTTGATGACAGTTGCGAGAAGAAGACCTAGCACCAGGAATGGGGAGATAAACTTCCACACGATTTTCCAGTATATGTTAGGTCTTTTGCCAATCATCATCTCTATGTCACGAATAAATCTGAAACAAATGATATGAACAAATGAACAGTATAATCAAATTATTTCGCGAATAAACATATTACTTTTCTATTATACACCTTACAACAATGTGAGATTATTACTATTCTATTAGACACATTACAACAATGTGAGATTATTAATTTTCTATTATACACCTTACAACAATGTGAGATCTTACCCGTTGTGTGATCCGGTGTAACGTTGTAAACTGACCCCCTTATAATAACGAACCCCCAGTCATTATCTGATATACCATAGTGATTCCCTGGTCATAATGTACTGAGCGAAAACTTGACAAAATTAATATGGACAAGAGGGCCATGATGGCCCTGAATCGCTCACCTGAGTATGAAACTCAAGTTATTAACCAGAAACTGAATTTCTATTTTTAGCAACAGTGACCTTGACCTTGATCACAGACACGTGGGTAGCAATCCCAATTTGTCTCTTGTTATAAGCTACTCATATACCAAGTTTGGAGTCAATATGCCAAAGCAAACTCAAGTTATTAAGTGGAAACTGAATTTCTATTTTTAGCAACAGTGACCTTAACCTTGATCAGAGACACCTGGGTAGCAATCCCAAGCTGCCTCTTGATATAAGCTACTCATACACCAAGTGTGGAGTCAAAAAACCAAAGCAAACTCAAGTTATCAAGTGGAAACTGAATTTTTATTTTTAGCAACGGTTACCTTGACCTTGATCACAGACACCTGGGTAGCAACCCCAAGCTGCCTCTAGATAAAAGCTATCCATATACCAAGTTTGGAGTCAATAGGCCAAAGCAATCTCAAGTAATTAAGTAGAAACTGAATTTCTATTTTTAGTAACAGTGACCTTGACCTTAATCACAGACACCTGGGTAGCAACCCCAAGCTGCCTCTAGATATAAGCTATCCATATACCAAGTTTGGAGTCAATAGGCCAAAGCAAACTAGTTATTAAGCAGAAACTGAATTTCTATTTTTAGCAACAGTGACCTTAACCTTGATCACAGACACCTGGGTAGCTACCCCAAGCTGCCTTTTGATATAAGCTACCCATACATCAAGTTTGGAGTCAATATGCCTAAGCAAACTCAAGTAATTGAGCAAGGACTGAATTTCTATTTTTAGCAACAATGACCTTGACCTTGATCACAGACACCTGGGTAGCAACCCAAAGCTGCCTTTTGATATAAGCTACCCATACACCAAGTTTGGTGTCAATAGGCCTAAGCAAACTCAAGTTATTGAGCAAAGACTGAATTTCTATTTTTAGCAACAGTGACCTTGACCTTGATCACAGACACCTGGGTAGCAACCCCAAGCTGCCTTTTGATATAAGCTACCCATACACCAAGTTTGGAGTCAATAGGCCTAAGCAAACTCAAGTAATTGAGCAAAGACTGAATTTCTATTTTTAGCAACAGTGACCTTGACCTTGATCACAGACATCTGGGTAGCAACCCCAAGCTGCCTTTTGATATAAGCTACCCAAACACCAAGTTTGGAGTCAATAACCCTAAGCAAACTCAAGTAATTGAGCAAAGACAGCAGTGACCTTGACCTTGACCCTGTGGTCATGATTTGAACAACTTTTGTAGACATCAGTGCCAGGATGCTTCAGGACAAATTTGGTTAAAATCCATCAAGTGGTTTCAGAGGAGACGTTATTTAAAGGAAATTGTTGACGGACGACAGACGACGGACGACGGACGGCCGGACGACGGACGCCGGACAAATACGGGTCACAATAGCTCACCATGAGCCTATGGCTCAGGTGAGCTAAAAACTCCTATTACATTAATGGTGCCAGTAAATGCAAATATTGTCGGTTCAGAATCTGATGGTTTAAGAAAAAGAAATACAGAGAAAAAACTTATATGGTGTTGGCAAATTAAGAGTTTGAATTTTTTTAATAAATATAAGTATGAAAAGGGGCATAACTTTGTGGCATGTGACCTTGACCTAAAGATTTTGGTATCATGAAGACCGTGTTGTTGTAAGCAATATATTTTGAAAGTTTGATGAAAAAATGTTAAGAAATGGCAAAGTTATAGCCAACGTTAAGTTTTCATGACGAAAAATGGACATAAATCCATCAAATGTGACCTTGAACTAAAGAATTTAGCATCATCATGACCGTGTTGTCATAAGCAGTATGATTTGAAAGTTTGAAAGAAATATTAAGAAATAGCAAAGTTATAGCCAACGTTAAGTTTTCGTGACAAAAAAGGGGCATAACTCCATCAAATGTGACCTTGACCTAAAGAATTTGGCATAATCATGACCGTGTTGTCATAACCAGTATAATTTGAAAGTTTGATGAAGAAATATTAAGAAATGGCAAAGATATGGCCAACGTTAAGTTTTCGTGACGGACGGACGGCCGACGGACGGACGGACGGACAAAGCGATCCCTATGTGTCGCCTTTTCTTCGAAAGGGCGACACAAAAACGGAGGTAATTTGCAAAAAAAAACCCGGATATTTGAGTAATTGTATCTTATTTCTTTGCATCATTGAACTTTTTTTTTCCTTCTGTACATGCCATAAATTTCTTAATTAGACAGTCAAAATATCTGTTTGATACCTTTATGTTGAAAAATATCGATCACATCATTATTTAGGAAAAAGAAGATAAAATTGACCTCTCCGAAAAAATAACAACATCTTCCCGCTCTATCAAATGTCCAGATATACAAATACAACAAATTAAATGAAGAATAAAATATAGCATCACTGAACAAAATCTTTGAATTAGAAAAAGGTAAGTTTTCATTTTTGCTCGGTACATTATGACCGGGGATGTCATAATATTATGGCTTCCCAACACGTAGTAAAATGACCCTCAAATTGACATGTAACCCCCTATAGCATAACGACCCTCTAACCAAATCCTAACCTATACCATCTAAGGTACACTTTCGGCATAGTTATTCTCGCCATATCTTTACTTTTCGAACATATGGACTGAAGGTTATAAAACTGAGCATGGAAACCAGTCTCAAATCTCAAGCATCTGATTGGCTGAAATGGCGACCAGTCGCCATTTCAGCCAATCAGATGCTTGAGATTTGAGACTGGTTTCCAAACTCAGTTTTATAACCTTCAATCATGGCGTCGCCCGACGTCGGAGAATACCTACAACTCGCCAGCAACTTTAGCTACATGCCACATTTTTGGCTCGATCTTCACCAAATTCGGTCACAATAACAACCAATAACAATAACAATTAAGCAAAATCTATGTCAAATTTGGGTGAGGTCAAAAACAAGGTCACAATTTTTGCCTAGTTTTGATTTGAAAACAAAACGAGAAGAATGAAACTTTATCAACAAATATTTAAGCTGATATGCAATAATATTTGGAACGGCGGAAACACAACTTGCTCGGGACAAAAGCTATAAGAATGAGTGACAAGTAAAAATGTGATTGGCGTCAGTTCGCTTATTATTTGAAATCTTTCCAGTTTGGTTTCTGTGTTAATCAAATGCAAGAGCTCGAGAAGCTAAGAAACAAATATTCTCCGTAAAATAGGCTGTATAAAGGCACAAAATCGATGACGAATCAGCATATAAAATATATTTCCAAATATTTCTAGTTTTCGTAAACGCTTTATTTCTAAGGGATGTTCTCGATTTCTATCAACAAAACGTGACCAGAATCATTTCAATTGTCAAATGAAGGTTGATAAAACGCTGTCGAAGCGGGGTCATTTTTATGGGGGTCAATTAACAACATTACACCCGGCATGTGCAGTGTAACCCAGACCTAATTTAAAAACCGTTTGCATTTTATTTTTAGAAGAAAATTATTTAATAAAGGGTCATACTTCCAGCAAACCGGATAAGCTCTGATGGTGTGTGGATCTCACTCCGGTATTATCCCTCCTCGAGATTAATCCGGTGGGCTAGTTAATTGTAGAGAGCAATACTTAAAGTTGTGATGCCGGTACCGACGTAGCAACGACAACAACTATTACTACTTACTTATCAACACCGTAGACATATCCTATAGTAAAACATTCCGACATGGCAACTGTTATGAGAGGGAAAGAACCGGAAAAGTTGTCAAATAGCGCAACCCAGTAAGATCCGCTCCCCAGCACAAACAGGATTCCAACCAGAAAGCTGAACAAACATATTATACCTAGAAAAGAAATGATAAAGCTGATGTGTATCCCGTTCAAATGTGGGTATACCCTAGCTCCGAATCCTAGCTAAATACTAGATAAACCATGTACATCCTCACTTTTTAAATGGTTTGTTCTTGCACCAAGTGTATAACATATTGACTGGAGTGCACATTTAGTATTATATTGAACACTATTTTCCAGCACTATTGTATTTAAATATTATATTGACCAGCGATAATGTTTGACAAAAGTAAATAAGTACAAAGCCATTATGCGGCAACTATGCCTAAACCTTTACATTTAACCCTTTACTCCATTAGGCGCCTTTTATCACACAGGTGACCAGTGTAGATCCAGATCACAAAATTATGATCTGGACAAACGCTGTTCACTTCTTAATGAATTTCAAAGCGAGCTTTGTAGATTTTAATCACGACACGTAAGTACCTGCTGATCAAGATTAAGACTGTTCGCCCGTGCTGAAATGGTGTATACAAGGAGTAAAGGGTTAAGTTGCAGTGCGTCAGAAGCTTGGTGGTAAGCATGTTTGATTTAGTGTCAATAGCGTTTCGGTTCGATCCCCCGTTTCTGCAACTAAATATTTCCGATGAGACTTTAATCTTAGGTATTTTTTGTAAATTTATAAAACAAATATCGAGCATATGCATCGTGGGAAAAATGTGCATTCGGGTAGTTGTCATAAGTTGAGCAGACCACACTATGTATTATATGATAATATTTTAATGTAATTTGCCATTTATAATTAAGTTAAAGAGTACAGTATTATTAGTGTTTTCTTTTTATGTTGTTCTTCCGTTCTAGTAATAACAATCTGAACATCAATTCTAATCGGCAATGATATGCATTAAAGGAAAACATCGCAAAATGGCGAGGGACATATGGTACACAATGCCTACCGGAAACAAGCCACTTTCTTCGCGTTATGACAGGAAAAGGTTCCAGGTCGTAAATTGAGGCTGTAAATCCTTCTATGGTGCCAAACTCGCTACCCATACCCAGAGAGAGTAACATCATGAAAAAGATGATCGACCAGAACGGAGCCGACGGACCGAACTCTACAATCGCCTGCGTGAATATGATGAAGGCTAATCCCGTCCCTGAGGCTGCCTGCAAATAACAGATCACAATGCATGGTGAGCACGCCAGTGATTATCAAACTCAGCCTCTACGTGAGAGTGAGAGAGAGAGAGAGAGAGAGAGAGAGAGAGAGAGAGAGAGAGAGAGAGAGAGAGAGAGAGAGAGAGAGAGAGCTTTACCGTATTCATGGTGATATTTTGCAAAGTTCATCTCAACAATTAAACGGTTTAAACATGTCAAATGTCATAAAATGTTCATTTGCTATGTTCCATCAAACATAGGAGTAAAGAAATCTGCACTTGGACTTAGGCCATGTATTCTAAAGGCATATCCGTGTGCAAAGACAGGTTACTCATAATATTATACAAGTAATCAAATTCAAAAACATGCAAATTACTTCTGTTAACCAATAAACCGGTAGTATTTACTTAATGCTTTTTTACTGTTTTGAAAAGTTTCACATTACAAAATCTGCAGTATTTAACAATAAGTCTGACGCGTTTAACAATCTGAATGAATGAAGCTATTTATGGTTCGTATGCTCTAGATCAAAACAGAGTAATCAGAGATCGCACTATATAGCAGACAGATTTTTGTGTAATCCTCTTACGTGTTTTAACATTAAACATTTCACAAGCATACGCTGACATACTTTTTGCACTGAGTAACGTTTTCTTTATGATTTTAACATTTAAAAACATTTTGCCAGATAAGATAACGTGCCAATCAAATGATATTCTGCATATTTTTAATCAAAAGCCAGACGAAACTTTGGTTGAAGGTTATACAACTGAGATTAGAAACAAGTCTCAAATCTCAAGCATCTGACTGGCTGAAATGACGACCAGTCGCCATTTCAGCCCATCAGATGCTTGAGATTTGAGACTGGTTTCCATGCTCAGTTTTATAACCTTGGACAATGATCAACGCTTGTTCGTATATATACAAAATTCCTCCCACTTTCCTCTAAAAGTTTTTTAACAGTTTACCAGCAACAACATATATGTTGGCTTTATGCTCTGCTGGGATAATGCAACTCTTAATTACGTTTGTCTCGTTTTCCATGCTCATCCTTGTTGCCGTGTTTTCGTTAAGTTTATTATTTAAAAGGTCTATTCCATTCTTATCACTTACGTTATTTAGATTATCTTCCAGGTTGCACGTCCATATATCTTTTGGAACTGTGTATGTCTCATTTGGTAAAGCGTAGGTTGTGCTGTTCAGTACGGAACCGGTTAGCAGTTCATGGTACGTTGACTGTGCTACTTCTAACGTCATGTTGGTGGTTATGTTAGGATTAAACAGGCTAAACATCTCAAAGTTACTGCAAGGAAAAATGAATAATACTACGTTAATCATAAGCATGTGCCCAAGGTTATAAAGCTGAGATTGGAAACCAGTCTCAAATCTCAAGCATCTGATTGGCTGAAATGGCGACCAGTCGCCATTTCAGCCAATCAGATGCTTGAGATTTGAGACTTGTTTCCAAACTCAGTTTTATAACCTTCAGCCATGGTTTCTGTGACACCATTTAACTTTGTCTGAAATTCATGTTGCTGTGTATACAATACAAAATCATACAATTGATATAACCAAAACCGGCAATAAAACATGTAAAGTTTGGTAAAACAGTTATTGTAAGCATTATGTATTGTAAATGTTACTATAAAACCTACTGTTTGATACAGTTGTCGTACATTAGAGTTGCTTTAAACCCCAAGACCGCGAAAATGACGGTTGAACCAAAGAGAGCTGTGAACCAGTTACACATTGAGATCATAATGGCGTCGAACTGACAGTTGTTGTTGATATTGTTGTAGCTTGAGAAGGATATGAGACCCCCAAATCCGAGCCCAAACGAATAAAAGATCTGCGTGGCAGCGTCCAGCCATACTTGCGGATCCGCTAGACGATCAAGCTGAAACAGTACAAGCGTTTGATTGGGGTATATTGCTAAAACAAACCTCGATATCAAGCTAAATAAAAAGGCGAATTTAGTTCTATGAAACCTATCGAAGAAATAAAGAAAATAGTCTGTCCCACTGGATCATGTAAACGGCCCCATTTAACAATGCGGCATTCATTTAATACTTCAAAGTTTTGTCTTGAAAAGGGCGGACAACTGCGTCAAATTGATTTGAATAATTAACTAAATGGGTGTTCAGTTGAACACTTGTGTCACCCTCTGGTACTATGTCAGATTAAAAATGGAAGTACAAAAACGAGCACAACTCTATCTTGACATAAAGAACATGTCGTTTAATGAGCAGTAAAATTTGAATGTTCAATTAAGCTATATTGAGAAATTTCAAAGTTATAGCCAACATTATGTTTTCCTGTCAAAATCCAAATACAAAAAGGGATATAACTACATCAAATGTGACCTTTACCTATAGAATTTGGCAACATCACGAGCATGTTGTCATAAGCAATATAATGTGAAAGTTTAATGAAGATATATAAAGAAATGGCAACGGTTATAGCCAACGTTAACGTTTTGTGTCAAAATCAATAATGGGCATTACTCCATTAAATGTGACCTTGTCCTAAGTAATTTGGCATGGTTCACACGCTTACAGTCTAAGCAAAATAATGTAAAAGTCTGATGAAGAAATTTGACGAAATAGCAGTTATAGCCATAGTTAAGTTTTCGTGTGAAAATCCAAGTTCAAAAGGGACATAACTCCATCAAGTGTGACCTTGAATAAGGCATCCACTTGAGCGTGTCGTCATAAGCAATATATTTCGAAAGTTTGGTTTAAAAATATAAATGGCAAAGTTATAGCAAACGTGAAAGTTTTCCTGACGGACGGTCGGACAAAGCGATCCCTATGTATCGTTTTTTTTTTCTTTGAAAGGGCCACAGAGTTGACATCAAAAATGTGATTCTATAAAATTTAATACAAGTTTGATCTTAAAACTAAGTGTGACGTTGACTTCAAACCGACGTGTCGTCTATTTGAGTTTGCTCATCATTGCAATACAATTATCTGTAATTTTGAAGTGATTGAGCTCATTGTTGAAATTAGCAGAGGACTAACCAGTATCTTTTTACGCTGAAGTTGCTGCTTGCGCCAGGTGATGGCTAAATAAGGTGAACTTTTATAAAAAAAAGTAATACCAAATTTGATGAGATATGAAACAGATTTAAAGCTAGCCATGACATCGAAACACTATTGTCGAGGTTTCGGCATATGCACATTACAGTTTTTGCCAAGTTGTTCATTAAAAAGTGTCGTAGTTGTACGTAGAGACAAAAAACAACAAAATTTTACAAAAATGACATTAACTTAATGATTTATTTTCTACTTTCCATGATGTTGTCTGTGTGTCAATAGTGTCAGTGTGGTGAATGTTTGCCCAAAGATATAATAAATCTTCAAACATATGGAGCGTCATGACATTTTATAGAGTGACCATTAAACATCCGTTGTGACCCAGACCTTGATGTAAAATGATCGGAGACTATCGTCTTGAATTTATCTCAATAAAGTTGAGACAAATATCAAGTTAATTTAAAATTTTCAAATTTTTCAATTAGTTTTTAAAATGTTATTCGGATGCAGACTATTTTTCGGATTACTTCTCGTATGCCCCCCTCATTCCTTCCGGGGTTTTGCAACTGACGTCCATTGAACATAAGGCAGGCGCTTTTCGAGTTAAAGTAAAAAATGTACAAGTTTGTGCAACTTAGTTGGGAAAACATCACTAAAAGTTTTCATAGGCTAAAACTATTTTTGTTTTACTGCAAATATCGGTACTCAGAGGTTGTTAACTACTTTTGACATAGTTGTGATACAGAAAAGACTGATTTATCACATTTTAGTTGTCAAGATAAAATTCTTTCTTTTATTAGCGTTCAAAAATATCAGTATTAGCAAAACGAAAAGTTTATTTATTATGTTTTTGTAACTTGGTCCGCTGCTAGTAAAGTCGGCGGATTTTCGTAATATGAATCGCCTTGCAATTATTAGTGCTTATGACTATACGCGTATTTTTTTTATTTAAAGAATATTATGTATGAGCTTCCAAGCTTCCACGTGAAATTAAACTCTTATTTTATTGAAAATAAGTAGTAAAACTACTGCCCTATCCTCTTCTACTTTTTTCGCGGTAGCTCAATTTTTTCAGTGCCGTAATTTACTTAAAAAAGTTTAGTCTTTTGGTCCGAATTTTCACTTATATTTTGTTTCCGTTATACCCCGATAGGCTGTTCGTGGACTCAAACCGATAGGCTGTTCGTGGACTCAAACGATCGCTATATTGCGTAGCTGTACTACATTTTAAATTTGAAAATAGTAAATGAGCAAAATTGTTTGTGGTCGATAAAATGAAACGGTTATTCGTATAGTATCCGGATACCGGATACGGTTATCCGAATAGTGAATTAGGTATCCGTCCCCATCCCTAATTTATTTACACGAAGCATACGTTGGCGCTGGTTTGTTTTTGATGTGAAAACATCAATGGAAAGAGTATATATTGGCATTGAGGTAAATGCAACAATTATTTTAATGGAAGGGGCAAAACAAAGCATGCTTCTGGTATTAGCGTACTACGGATGGCCATTTTCAGTAGCTCAAAGTCTATTCATATACACACGCACGCACGCAAGCACGCACGCACGCACCCATACAAGTACCATCGGATCTTGAACACGGTTTTTGCTTTTGGACGAGCTTTTTTTGGTAAACACAAAAAATCCGATTTGAAAATTTGATTCAAGAGGGTTTGTTTTCAAATAACTTAACATTACGCCAAGCCAACGTAAACGTATCCATTTCACCGGCTGTCAAACAGACATAGTCAGCAAGTATTATTTGCATATATTTACATAATCCTGCTGTTAATATTTCCCTGTATTGTCAGAATCTCCAGTTTTGAAGACACTGATTTGAGATTCATAATTTTCAGCGATGCTGTTGGTGTTATCAATGTTGTTTTTACCACATCATTGTAAAGGAATATATACTTATCTAATTGATCACATTTTCATAAACTTACAAAACATGTAAAGACAAGGGACCAAGATCATAAAACTAAGATTGGAGACCAGTCTAAAATTTCAAGCCTATGGTTGGATGAAATGGCGACCAATCGCCATTTTAGCCTATTAGATGCTTGAGATTTCAGACTGGTCTTCAGATTTAGTTTTATGATTTTAGACGAAGAACTAAATTCAAAAACATGTTTTCAGACGGTCCACTGACGCCGGTATCTAAACTCGCAACGACAATCTCGTAGCTGACAGTCTCAAGAAACCATCTCACCCTTCATGTGATCTTACCGAATAAGGTAGTGAATCGGTGAATATCTAGACTAGCCACAAGTCTGATAATAAGTTTGTTTGTTTTGTCTTATTTATTTATTTAACATCATAACAAAATGTTTATTGTAGCCAGACTTTTTTCTTTCCTACTGCATTGAGAAAGATGTCCGTATTATCAATAAATATCAGGGAAGGCTGTAGTTGGAGAATTAGGAAAACAAAATGCTTTCATCGTCTGGAATCCAGGCTATAGAATATCAAAATCATCTACTCATAGCAATACAATTACAAAACACGCATTAATATTGTAATACAAACTGACATTTTAATTGTATCATGTTTAAATTATTGCGTCATCGCAAACAAGGTGAATCTGTGTTTTGGCACAATCCTGTAAAAAAATTATTGAGGCCAGAGTAAAATAATTATAAGTAATAATGAACATGATAACAGCAAGACAGCTGAACAAGATCATTATACTTAATCTAGAGACAAGTCTCAAATCTCAAGCATCTGATTAGCTGAAATAGCGAATAGTTGCAATTTCAGCCAATCAGATGCCAATCAGATGCTTGGGGTTTAAAGAGTGATTTCAAATCTTTATTTTATGATCATACCCGGGTATGCAGCTAGGACGGGTTTCAAACTCATTGCAGACAAATGCAGATAATTTAAACGTATTTACATAGCAAATGTTCTCTTTATAAATACTTTTATAACCTAAATGAAACGTGTTGCATACAAGAGAGTTCCAAATCAAGTTCTAAAAGGTTAATGCCCGATGAAAGTATTTTATTCCATAGTGAAGGTTCATGAGACTAGGACCAAAGTCAACACTGCAGGTTTATCAGATGCACAAACATTGGCAGAAAACATTTGCAATGGCGTTTGGCCAATTGCACTTACGTTGGATAATGTGCTATTGAGGACATTTTAGTCAAGGACAAAATTGCATTCTAAAACTGTCAGCTCAAAACATAACACCGGAATTCCCACACAAAAGATCCAAGATGAAAACTGCGCAGTAAATTATCGAGTTTCATTAGCATAAACTGACGGTCGCCATTTCAGCCAATCAGAGGCTTGAGATTTGAGACTGGTCTCCAAACTTCTAACATCTCGGGTCCTGGCCTTACATTAGACAATGACAAAGAGCTGTTTGAGGTTGTTGGCTTTTCTGCAGTGAGACATGAAAATTAAAAAACCTTTAATTTAAACAATATATTTTTAAAAACCCTAAAATAATTCAACGCATGATGCAATAGTATACCGGCACAGGAACATTGTTTTATTTAATCATTTCTAAAATGCAAATGAGTTATTATAATTTAAACCGAGTTATTATGGGCGAAACACGATTTTCAACCATATTTACTGTTATAGATAAGTTGCCAAATTTGTATATTACCTTATCAATGACTTGTCAGTCATGTGACATATAAGTTTATCAATCTATGGTTTATTCATCTAAACGTTTTTAATTTTGAGATTGCCAAGTTTTATTTAATTAGTATTGATCACGGGAAAATAATTTAGTTCGCCCACACCTGCCATAAGAATTTAGTTCGCCCACACCTGTCATGAGATCATGCTTGGGTTTATAAACAGAGTTTCACGTGACTGTCAACCTATCCTTTATCAGCTTTTTTCTGGTCATGGATAGAAGCCTAGTTCACACTGATCCGGTATACAGCCCCCATGCGTCCCGGTTTGGGCACCGGGGCCTACCGGGAACAAAACCGCAGCGACGCCGGGAAGAACTGGGACGCTCCGGAGATGTATACCGGGACAATGTGAACTAGGTTGCACGGATCTTCACAAACCTTCCCGGTTCAGTGGTTAAAAAACCGTAACGCACCGGGGCAGACACCGTAGAGCGGATTATAAGCTCAGTGGTTAGCGCGTCTGCCTCTGAGTCCAGGGATCGCTGGTTCGATCCCCCGCTACTCCAACTAAAATTACTAACAGTCTTTCGGAAGAGACGTTAAACCGAGTTCCAGTGTAGTGGTGCTATGCACCGGGCACTTAAAAGAACCAGGGACAATTCTGGAATTGGAGATTCCTCTGTATCTTGCACTATCCTCCAAAACCTAAAATGACTTACACTCTTCTGGAGGCGTCGCTCATATGGGCTTCCGGTAGCGACGATAAAATAAAACTAAAAGAAAAAAGCAGACACCGGGTCAGTTTAAACTAGGGTCAGTTTAAACTAGGCTGAAGAAGACCCTGTTTTTATAATCAAGTATTATCTTAAGGTTGATATGAGCGAATTAAATACTTTTTTCGATGATCAGTTCTAATGAAGAGAACTCTGCGATACCAAACATGTAAAATCTTCTTGATGATAAACAATATTTAAACTAACTTGTCTGTCACGTGACTGCCAAGTTATCGATAACATACTATACTCTGTAATGAATGAAAATTAACATTATCAAAAAAGATATCCTGTGATTGTAAAAGATTGTAATCAGACATCAACCCGTTCGTCAAATAAGATATATAAATTAAAACTCGGAGAAAATGTATCATGTTTTTCATGTTATACCTGGTGTAGGTTCTTTAGGAAGTAACTTACTTCATAATCTTGACTTGAATGTGAATATTTGCCAAATACACAAACAAAGGCATCGCGAGAATTCGCATACCTGTCAAATTTATATTTTTCATGTATATACTTGTGAGTTAATAACAAACAAACATGCCAATGAAGAAACGAAGAATTTCTTGTAAATTCTAAATAAATCAATGAGAAATAGAGGCGGTACAGAACCCGATGATGATGATGATGATTATAATGATGATGATGATGATGCTGATGTTGTTGTATTTGTTGTTGTTGTTCTTGATGATGATGATGATGATGACGATGATTATGATGATGATGATGATGATGATGATGATGATGACAATCGGACAAAAATTCCCAATTTTGTTGTTGTTGTTGTTGTTCTTGTTGTTGTTGTTACTTCAGTCTTTAGCAGTAAACTTCTTCTACTGAGGTTCGCTGTATTCTAAATACGGTGTTATCGAAGCTTATTTGAAAATGAATCAAATGATCTTAGGTCGCAAGTCAAATTCATTGGCAAATACAGTAACAAATTACATCTATAGAATACTGTGACCCAAAATTTAAGGATTATTTACAGCAGAAACATACAGAATGACAACAAACAAACACCGGCCAAAACATATTTTGGACACTGAGTCGTGTTTTGACTGCATCCTTGAAAGAACAAAAAAATTGGCAACATTTGAAGTCAGACTGATCACAACACAAAACATATTTGCAACATTTCAGCTGGTATCCAACAACTAACAATATACATGCGATTTCGGCAATTCTTCTTTATTGTTAAATGACATAATATATTCTTTTCCTTATATTAAAGGCCCAATAAACTTGTCAAACAGCATATTTTTTATTAACCTAAACATTTTAGATTTCACCTGTATGCATAATAACACAAAAAATTAACCTTACAATAAGAAAAGGGTATTATCTTGATTTGCAGCATGTTTTGCGGATCGTTTATCTTGTTTACAAAACAAACAGAAAATCTTTCCGAGCTGATTTTCGGCAACTCTCGGCAAGCGACGGTCGCTAATTATGCAGAAGTGCATAAATTGATGACGTATTCCCCACTAAAAGCCGTTACCGGGATGGGTCGTATAACATTTGCATCTTTATTTGTTTACCTTGTAATGAAGTTAAAACTTAAAGAATCTCTATTTTTTCGTTTCGATTGAACATTCCATCTGACTGATGAAATAATTTTGTGTTTACAACTTTTATGTGAATGACGTCACCGCGTTCTGCGTTCTTACGGCCCACGTACGGAAAAAACCGATAACTTTTCGCCGAGTGATTGTAAACATTGGTTAGTAATTTTGTGGGCTTCAAAAAATACTGTGACGTTTTAATTCGGACCGGGTCTCAATGATTGGGGATTGTTTGAGAACATAAATATTTGGTCATTTATATTTTCTTTTGAAAAGGGTCACCGTGGTTAATTAATTTTCACAATAAAAAAAAACGTTTTGACAAGTTTATTGGGCCTTTAAAACGTCTCCAGTTAAACAGATTAATATTAGAATACCGGTAGTCTGAATCGGTGAAACCTAAATATATTCTTTGTAACTTTACACATTGCATCATTTATTATATCCTTATACCGTGGTAATTACTGACCTGGGCTGAAGGTTATAAAACTGAGTTTGGAAACCAGTCTCAAATCTCAAGCATCTGATTGGCTGAAATGGCGACCAGTCGCCATTTCAGCCAATCAGATGCTTGAGATTTGAGACTGATTTCCATGCTCAGTTTTATAACCTTGGGCACTGGATATTTCTTCCATACCAGATCAGGTCATCCGGTGTTTTCACCCGTGTAGGGAATTTCGATCTTAAACCCACCATGTAGAATGAGTCACGAGCCTTATATGACGTCACGACGTCTTACGCAGAACTGAACGATGGGATGTCTCGTATATTACTCCGCTACTATAAAAAAGTAGTGCAAAGAAAAATTTACAGGAAAACACCTCAAATGCGAAAAATAAATACGGTATGCAAGAAAAAGTATCATTCACGTGTGTTGGGTAAAGATCGCATGCTCCGGCCCTCGTGAAATATGCACTTAGGCGGTAACTCGGCAGAGCCTCGTTACCGCCCTTGTGCATATTTCACTCGGGCCGGATCACGCGATCTTAACCCAACACACGTGAATGATACTTATAATCCAGACCTTCATACTGGATCAGGTCTGTTGATTTTTCTCTCACATCATTTTTTGCACACGGTTACGTGACTGACTGGCGAGTTGCTGTCCATTAAAGGCCCAATAAACTTGTCAAACAGCATGTTTTTTATTAACCTAAACATTTTAGATTTCACCTGTATGCATAATAACACAAACAAGAAATATCTTTAAAAAAGATAAACGGCGTTGATGGAAAAGATTTATATATACATGTATATAAGAAAGAAAGAAATACAGAGAGGCAAAGCAGACACAGTTTAGTTATTTTATTTTATTTGTTATAGCTGTCGACGAACCCTCCCTGCCTTCTTAGTATGAATTAGAGATTAAGCGACCGAATCATGACAACTCATAAATTTATTGAAAGTGTCTTTCAAAAAAATGTTGAAGCTGTTGCAACAATTTCATACAGTGATAACAAGTCGATTAAAGATACTGAAGCAAAATATTCAGTTTCAATAAAATACCTCGTGTAGAGTGAGAATTCAAGATGAATAAATGTCCTTGAAATTTAATAAATATAAATAATAACAGCCTCTTACAAGAGCGAAATCTACAAACTTTTACGTATATTAACTTTAAAAAAAGTGTCCGTCCTGAGTATTGAACCCGGGGCCTCCGCTTGAGAGGCGAGAGTGTTAGCCACTACACTACAATAAACTTGTATTTCGTACTTGAAATTAACAATCAGTATCAAAGGAACTAGAAAGGAACCAGTAAGAACTAGGAATATCTACACTTCTCTTTCGTTTTATACTGTGTATTGTATGCAAGTGTTTACCTGACACCCAAGAATATTCCATATAATATTGCATTTAAGCCATCAATATTGACTTAACTGGTTACTTAAATCGTAAATATGTTTTTCCTCCAATACAACGCCCACTAACAACCAATCGAATTAATCTATTTGATTTTTCCACTGCGTAATAATAAAAATCCCACAAGATACCTCTCCACCCTGCTAGATGCCTCTCTGGTGTAAATAGCAACCAATCGAAATAGTTTATTTCATTTTCCCTCTGCATAATAAGAGATACTAGTATTATTTACAACATTTCATTGGTCGAAAAACTAGGTCAAAAGTGAGCTTAGACAGCTAACGCCGAAAAATAAACCTTACAATAAGAAAAGGGTATTATCTTATTGATTTGCAGCATGTTTTGCGGATCGTTTATCTTGTTTACAAAACAAACAGCGAATCTTCCGAGCTGATTTTCGGCAACTCTCGGCAAGCGACGGTCGCTAATTATGCAGAAGTGCATAAATTGATGACGTATTCCCCACTAAAAGCCGTTACCGGGATGGGTCGTATAACATTTACATTTTTTATTTGTTTACCTTGTAATGAAGTTAAAACTTAAAGAATCTCTATTTTTCCGTTTCGATTGAACATTCCATCTGACTGATGAAATAATTTTGTGTTTACAACTTTTATGTGAATGACGTCACCGCATTCTGCGTTCTTACGGCCCACGTACGGAAAAAAAACCGATTACTTTTCGCCGAGTGGTTGTAAACATTGGTTAGTAATTTTGTGGGCTACAAAAATACTGTGACGTTTTAATTCGGACCGGGTCTCAATGATTGGGGATTGTTTGAGAATATTGTGAGATAAATATTTGGTCATTTATATTTTCTTCTGAAAAGGGTCAACGTGGTTAATTAATTTTCACAATGAAAAAAACGTTTTGACAAGTTTATTGGGCCTTTAACTGCTTTAATTATTCGATCCAACTTAACAAAGTTTTGTTGTTACTCTATTTGGAAAAAAATATCTTTTTTTTTCTCACAATTTATTGAAGGTTATACACACATTTCGACAACAAAGTTTTTTTTCATCGCGAATTGCATAATAAGTTATGTCGTCTTCTCAACTTAATGATGTCATTCCACAATATTTAACTTTTCAACAATCTGATTGGTTGAAACTGAGCAGAGTTTCATAACTAACCAAGTGGAAGCTCGAGATCTTAGACTGGTTTCACACTGAGATGTTTAACTACTATGGAGCCTGCATGACTCGTCAGTTTGATAAAACTGTGCCATTCATAACGCCAGTACAATCGTCTTGCAGGTGACGGTATGTACGTAAAATTACCAGTATACCAATACAGCGATGAGAAGTCTGTGTTACTTGATTTCAAACACTGCATCATTTACATATACCGTGGTAATTACGGACTTTGATTAATCAGACCTTCATACAGGGTCAGATATGTTGACTTTTCTCTCAAATCATTTTTTGCACACAGTTACGTAAAACTTAGGGGCTAGATGTTCTACATAAGCTGCTTTCATTGACATTGACAGAAGGCCGACCTTATTTGGACGGGAAAAGGTACTTTAGGGTTAATTCTTGAAAAACGTCATTACTTATATGCATTTCGCGATGAAAAAATGATGGTGTCGAAATGTGTGGCAAAATCTTCAATTAGTTATGAGAATATAATATATAATGTTATTTTTTCCTAATAGAGTAACATTAAAATTGTAAAAATTACAAACGACAACTTTTTCTGTGGCGTGCGTCATTAAAGAAATCATATAATATGTGTACACCTCTGATACGATTTCTCTGGTCTGTGATCAGAACCCAAGATCGTTGGAACCATTCCCGAAATTCTAGAAAGCTTGTGATTGGTTAGAATGGAGACTGAGCTCAGTTTCAACCAATCAGCTGTTTTAGATTTTGGGACAAATATTCTCGGATTTCTGCAATCTGATTGGTTGAAATTCAGCACAGTTTCAGAACTAACCAATGGATAACCCGTGATCTGAGACTGTTTTCCACACTCAGATTCAAAACTATGGAGCCTACATAGCTTAAGATCATAAAACGTAATTTGGAGACCAGTCTCAAATCTCAAGCTTTATGATCTTGGGCCCTGGACTTCTCACTTTTATTTAACTTGACCCTTTATAAAGTCAGTACAGACGACAAGCAAAGTTTTCTATGTACGTCAAGTAAGCAATATAAACCTGTAGAGCAATAGCAATGAGAAGTTAGCAGTATAGCAGTAGAGCAGCAGTGTTAATTTAGCATGACCACAACACAAGGTTAAAAGTATACAGGTAGAGAGTAAGAGCAGTGACAAGTTAGCAGTATAGCAGTGTTAATTTTGCAGTAAAACAGTATAAGGTTAGCAGAAGAGAAGTAGAGCCGTAAGAGCATTGAGGAGTTAGCAGTACAGCAGTGTTAATTTAGTAGTACTACAGTTTAAAGCAGCTACGTTGTGTGATAACGTGTTTGTTGTTCACTGCTAAACACATGTACTGCTAACTTCCCTACTTCTCTGCTGCTAACTTCTCAATATACTGTAACTGCTCTACTGCGTTACCTCTAAAGCGCTTACTTCTTATTGTTAACTTTTCTTGACTTTTCGCTATTTGCTAATCTTCACATGCATACATGTCTATTATGTAGTGCTACTATAGTTTCGGTAATAAATATTTCGTTTCAATAGAAATAGATACCTTATAAATATGAATATACTGAATTTCACGTTGTATCGAATTTCTTTTTAATCTGTGTAGACCCTGGTACGGAAATGAAATTATTATAATTATTCCGCCATAAAAATACCAGCATTGAGCGAAGCTGCGTTTTGCATTTTGTACATCGGACGTAAAACGAACGTCAATAATAATACAAAAAATGTCAATGTTCAAGGAAAGGGATGCAACATGACAAAACATTTTAGGTGAAATAAATATAGTCCAAAAACTAATCTTATCATTACAGATATTATTTTTAAATAAAAAACTTCGTTTTGCATTCAGATTTGAACGTGAATCAAAGGTTTCTAAAGGCACCTGCGAGAAGTTGCGATCAGATTTGTTTATAACGAATGTGTTTAGAGTAAAATGATTGTCGTGGTGCTTTACTTTTGACACTGGGTAACGTATTATAACGTATCTCTAACTTCAGGAAGCATTCAAAACGTACGTCTTTAGCTCCTTATTAACATCGTTTTTGTTGTCGGGGGCAGTGGGGGGGGGGGGGGGGGGGGTAATTGTTTGACGTAGCTGTTTAGGTATGAACCATACATTACATCCATTAAGGAGACAATAACATTCAAACTTAATCTGATACAAGTCAGTTTCTGATGCAAGACGTAAGGTCAAGAGCGGACAAACTTCGTATACGCTCCTGTTCTCTCCGGTACACAAACAATTCGTCAGAATTTGATATGCATAATACATCATAACATGAACAAGGCAGTCGGAACGACAGCAATAACCCCCGCCGCAGATGTGAATGTGGGAAAGGTTATGGATGGTTAAGAGCAAATTAAACAATAGCTCTGGGCAACGGGCAGGCAGGTGGAAGCCAATTCAAATGGAAGGGTATGTCGTGTTCAGATAAGTTTCAGAGTATTGGCCTGCTCAAATACCAGAGGCGGCCTTGACCTTGAGCCAGCCAGGTTGGAACATGGGTTCTGCACATCAGATTCATGAACTGAACATTTCACTTAAGTTTCATGATATTCATTTCAGGGGTTCAGAAGATATGAACTGGACACGAAATGCATGGTTCAAATCTTCAAACACCATCGGTGACCTTGAAATTGAGCTGCCCACGCTGGAACATGGGTTATGCACATCGTCTTGATGGGGAGAACATATGACTAAAGTTTCATGAAATTCGTTCAAGGGGTTAAAAAGTAATAGACAGGACACAAAGCATGCAACTTTTATGAAATTCCTTCAAGGCTTTTCAAAAAACACCAATGGTGACCTTGACATTGGGGCGGCCATGTTGGAACATGGGTTCTGCACATCGTCTTCATAGGGAGAACGTTTGACTAAAGTTTCATGAAATTCCTTCTAATTGTTGAAAAGTTATGGACCGGACACGAAATTTGCTCAAACACCACAGGCAGCCTTGACCTTGAGCCAGCCAGGTTGGAACATGGGTTCAGCACATCATGTTCATGAACTGGACATTTCACTTAAGTTTCATGAAATTCATTCCAGGGGTTCAGAGACATCCAATTAACTTGCCAGTTTGTGTACATACATCGTATACAGGTGAGACCTCGCTTTAATTTAGTCTTAACATTTTGAGAATGTGCTACATATTCGTTGTTGTTGTTGTTTTACTTACAAACAGTGAATAAAATATTCAGAAAAGCCTGATTTTCAAAGTGCTATAAAGAAAGAAAGTTTATTTGGTCAGTATCCATAGAAAATGACAAAATTTACCCTATAAAATCTTCCAGAGCAAAGTTCTTAATATTGCCTAACACAGATCTAAGCAGCAAAGTTCATTAGGTCATTGACCAGCAACTGAATTATAAACTAATACATCTTCTGATTGAATCTAAATATAGCTGAAGACAGGCAGAAATATTGGAATTTTGACACATGAAATTTTCACTCTGCTACTAAAATTTTTGTTTCAAATTTTATCACTGAACAACCAGTGAATGAATTGTTCAGGACATATTGAATTTTAAGATGGTATAAAGTTTGTGTCAAAATCTGGTTGATAAAATCAAAGGTTAAAAACAGAATTTAAAAGATTTTTTTTTAAATCAGCCAGGTTGGAACATGGGTTCTGCACGTCGTCTTGATGGGGAGAAAATTTGACTAAAGTTTCATGAAATTTCCTCTAGGGGTTTAGAAGATTTGAACCGGACACGAAATACATGGTTCAAATCTTCAAACACCACTGGTGACCTTGACCTTGAGCCAGCCAGGTTTGAACATGGGTTCTGCACGTCCTCTTGATGGGGAAAAGATTTGAGTAAAGTTTCATGGAATTCCTTCTAGGGGTTGAAAAGTTATGGACCGGACACGAAATGTGCACGCACGCACGGAAGGACGGACGGACGGACGGAAGGACGGACGGACGGACGAAGACCATTTCTAAATCCCCCAGCCGCTATGCGGCGGGGTATAATAATGATAATGGAGATTGGTATATAAATATAACGAAATGTTCAATCTGATCAATGCGCCGCAATGTCTGCCTTTAAAATCAGTTTCATCATTTGTTTATTGACCGTTTGTCTTGTTTATGTCTTAAATATGCTAACAACATAGCAATATGCATTGTCATTAAATCATTTTAGGTAAAATTTTTATTGGCATTCAACATACGAATTCATAAAAATGTTTAGAGTCAAACTGCATTTCATGTTGGCAGCAAAACTTTATAAAGTACACAAGAAGACACAAGAAAATGCATGATGTGAAAGATATAAATCATAGAATGCCATATGTGCATGTACTGTGTACATGCGTGTCTATGACCTAACATCTGGTGTGTACATATGTAACAAGGGTTCCGGAAAATCCACGCCTGAATCAAGGATTGAACCCGGGACACCTCGCATGCCAGTCCGACGCTCTACCACGTCGTCATAAAAGATAGCTCTATGGCGGGATAGTACAAGTGCGATACTAACTCAACAATAGCCGGGTTACACATATGTGTGAATGACCTTACCTTTGGTGTATACATGTTTGTCAATGATCTTTAGCTTTAATGTGTACATGTGTGACATTGACTAAACATTTGGTGTGTTCATATGTGTTAGTGACCTTATCTTTGGTGAATACATGTTTGTACATGATCTTTACCTTTGGTGTGTACATGTGTGTTCAATAACCTTTACCTTTGGTGTGTACATTTGTGTCAACGACCTTTATCTTCATTGTTTATATGTTTGTCAAAAACCTTTCCTTTGGTGTTTACATGTTTCTAAATGACCTTACCTTCGGTGTAAACATGTTTGTCAAGAACCTTTAACTTTGTTGTGTACATTTGTGTCAATTACCTTTAACATTTGGTGTTGACATGTTTTTCAATGAACTTTACCTTTGGTGTGTATATATGTGTCAATGACATTTTCCTTTGGTGTAAACATGTTTGTCCTTGGCCACACCTTTTATGTGTACATTTGTGACAATGACCTAACATTTGGTGTGTTCATATGTGTTAGTGATCTTATCTTTGGTGTATACATGTTGGTCAATGATCTTTACCTTTGGTGTGTGCATGTGTGTTCAATGACCTTAACCTTTGGTGTGTACATGTGTTTCAATGACATTTACCTTTGGTGTTTACCTGTTTGTCATTGACCTTTACCTTTGGTGTGTACATGTGTTTCAATGACATTTCCCTTTGGTGTTTACATGTTTGTCATTGACCAAACCTTTGGTGTGTATATGCGAGTCAATGACCTTTTACCTTTGGTGTGTACATTTGTGTCAAAGACTTCCGCCTTATGTGTTTACATGCTTGTAAATGACCGGACGTTTGGTATGTACAAGTGTTTCAATGACCTCTAACTTTGGTGAGTACATGTTTGTCCATGACTTTAACCTTACATATTTGTCAATGACATTACCTTCGGTGTGTTCATGGGTTAAATGAGTCTTTCATAGTTATGTACATGCATGTCAATGACTCCTTACCTTAGGTGTGTTCATGGGTTTAACGACCCCTTACCTTTGGTGTGTACATATGCCTGAGTCCGTCCAGCGCTCCTTTCAGCGTTATTCCTCGAACGAAGAAAATGATCAGCACAATATATGGGAATGTTGCTGTGAAGTACACAACCTACAACAAAAGTAAACATATATATTTGCTGATTGGGGGAAAATCGAGTTGTGCACTAAGATATCTTGTTTGTTTTTTTTAAACCGCATTGAACGCTTGCGTGTGGGTGAAATCACATTTTAGTTGTAAAGTGCCATAAAGTGGTAATGTAACAGTTTTGAGCTATGATTTCCGATTTGCGTTTAATAACGTAGTTTCTCGAACCACTCCGTCAATGTCATGGAAATGAGTTTCTGATAGTTTGCGATAGTCCATTTATAGTTCATAATGGTGTTTTGATTGAATAGCAAACATTGTAGAGTCTGATCACACCGGATGCCCAGGCTGATCTGGTTCTGTACTGATCGCAAATGTGACATGTGCTCAAGGTTATAAAACTGAGTATAGAAACCAGTCTCAAATCTCAGCTTTATAACCTTGAGGCATGAGCTTTAATGATTCAAAGAGCGCCACACTGATAAACTCTGGTTTTAAATGACCACAAAATATACAGGAAGTTTTCGTTATCACACTGCCATGCCGACATGACTTTTGGGCAGCCCACTGGATACCTTTTGAAATATTTACAGTAAAAAGAGATAGATAGCATCGTGATCAAGATTTCAACCTCAGTGTTGAGAAATCGAATCACCAAGACATGCTGTTGCGCATGTTTTAACTGAAGTGGTTCATTGATTGTTGGTCTTTGTTCAAATATGGCAATGTCGTCTTTCTTGCTCTAGCGGTATTTTTGCAGTGTGGCGGCCGTAAATCAGTAAAAAAACCGTTACCAATGTCATGCAGTAATGGTGACGTATATCAGGTCTATCCGATCGACCTTTTTGGGGGTTGTCCCGGTTAGCTCAGATGATTGACACTATCCTAATTTTACGAAATTCTTTCTGACTTTTCGTTCATTTTAAGGGCTAACACACTCCTCCCAATCACGTTTATCGATAAAGAAACTTATCAAAATCTCAATAACGGCAAAATGCCGTTAAATGAAACTTAAATGGGAGGAAAGTGGTAAGCCCTTAACACTAATAACACTTTGACGAGGGTCATTTGCTGACTGCCTGCACCCAGCACTAGACGTGTAGTATCATCTGACTCTTTCAGAGCGCCTTTAAACGAAGCATTCACCTTTTTGGCAATTATTTACTTGTTGTATGCCTAACACATTAGCCTTCATCTAAAACAAGAATAATTAACTGCTGCTCTGTGTGACAGACGACATTTATTAAAGCAAAGCCGGATAAAAAAATATTCAAGATGATTTATAACAATTTAAGTGCAATACAACGGCCAATACCCTTATCTGGAATCCAAAGTAAAAGTATTTCTATTAGGCCTATGAATAAAAGATATGTATATAGTATCATTCTTAGAGGAAAAATGGGGTAAAACTCAAAACATGAGTTCTCATAGCGCACCAGATTTAAGTTAAGGAACACATTTAACGCATGTATATGTATCTCCATTGATATTTGCACACTTATACATTTACATGTAGCATTATTGTAAAACGATTTAAGTAAAATGAAATTTCCAACAATATGATTGAAATTCTCAACACGCAGAATGAAATCTTGACCATTTTTCAGTATTTTTTAAATATCCTTTGGACTGACCAAAATTCAATTGTTTCAATTGAGTCCACGGATCACTTACCCGGCGTCAATTGAAAGCCAGAAGGGGCTATCAGTCTGCTTTGTTCAATTGCTGATAGCCCCTTCTGGCCTTTAAATGACGGGATGTTTGAAGGCCGCTGCTATGTTTTTCAACAGGGAAGGCGCCGATAGAATTCAAGTTTGCAGACCAAGACTATGCGCGAAATTATCACATATTATCCATGAAATGTCTACCTTTTCGACAAATTTTAAGCTTTTCTAAAAAATAATGACAGTAAAAACCATCAAAATATTAACGTCCAGTTGTTTTTCTATGCGCACTATTTCTTCAAGCGTAGATATCGGCATACCTTTTTGACTGTGTGAAGCGTCCAAATGATGCCAAGGGTTGTCATTGCATACAGATCCGCGTATACTAAATAAAAGCTGCTTCCCGGTTGGTTAAAGAAATAATGGGGGGGGGAGCCGTAAGAATAGATAGAAACATTAGCTGATTGATCAATATAGCTGAAGAAAAAAAAACTCCTAAAAACAGAAATTGTTTATTTCTGGAGCTGTTTGAACCAAAAACCATTATCAACATTTAGGATAAGAAAATATTACTTTAAAATAATGCCAATAAACAGGATAGCCACGAGTAAATTAAGTCAATGGACAAGGGTGGTAGTCTTCAAAGTGAAAGTTGATGCAGAAACCTACGGTCATGGTGGCATGGAAATTATGTTTTATGTAGATTTATATTCCAGCTATATCATGAGACCATGTCTGATATTGCCTAAGAGTAAATAAATCAAGGAGACTCCCAAGACTCTATATAGAACATAATTATAGGGAACCGCATTAGTGTATGCTGACCAACAAGACAGAGCTGAAGTTGGCTGTAGACAGTCATTTAAAATGAAGAGAGATTAATCACTTCTGTAGTTTGGATAATTATTTCGTTTTTACGTCAAAAAGGACGGACACCAAACAAACCCTTCATTTGTCAATCTGTTCTTCATCCGAGGTAAAAAGTTCAAAACTGTATCACACTCATCGCAAGATATTTCCTTTTCATTGTAATGTACTGGTCACTTGATAGTCTGTAACGCAGAATAAATGAGAAACAGAAACCATAAAACATTTTGAGCAAGCGACAATAATCAGTTGAAATCAGATCAACAGCCGACATGAGAACGGGTTGTATGATTTTTTAAGGCTTGAATACAACGCAAGGTCAGTTATTTCCTAACATCGAATGTATCTTTTGGAAAAGGAAAATCATGTTTAGTCTTTAAAATGCTCAAGTCAGCGGATGGAATCCCCTGTCTCTGCTCCCTATGCGCCCTAAAAAAACAACAGCAAACAAACAAACAAACAAACATATTCTCAACAACAAAACACATCGTTCCAAAACAGTGTACATATTAAGGGCGATTCGAGTCGAGTAGAGATACAGAAAACGTTAGTTTTTCTTTTCTTTTATATATACGATTCGCTGTTTTCATGTAGCGCACGTGCAACGCCCTGTGCCGCACACCCCTCCCCCAACCTTTATTTCTTCAAGTTGATTTATTGTTCGTTGGTTATGAGTCGTGCTTTCATCGAGTTCCAAACATCACCGATTTGTTCTAGATTTAATATTTCGACGAAGTCACTTGAAATTTAATAAGACGAGCTTCGATGTCTTTTTAATATCTAAAGCTGTGAAAGGAAAACAAGAGTTACACTGTTTTATAAGTTACTTTAGCGAACGTGTGTATAGGCAAACAAAACGATCGATTAATTTCACATTTCAGAATTTTTTATGCGGTCACTGGCTCTAATAAACTGCCGCTAAACGTTTATTATGACATTTGATGTTGACCATTTTACTTGCTCAATACTATAGTATGCATGTAACAATACTCACAATCGAATTCTTAAATACCAAACGGAAATATATTTTTAAGAATAGAAATAGATGGACCTGAGCCCCAATGGAGCCGACAATGTCATTTGATTCAACAATGCTTGTTATCACAAATCACAAAAAAAACGAAACCATCGCTGGTCTCCATAATAGCCGCTGTTCATTTGAACCCACAGGCCAAAAATACTAGTATCTTTTCATATTTTCTCTTTGAAATGACACAAGTAGATCTTTCTCGTTTACCAAGCAGACTTAATTCATTTTTAAACAAACATGACAAAGTAATCTGGATTTTTTACCGGAGGTGGGGTAATTTCAGAAAGTTGAGTGATATCCATATAATGTCGAACTTCTATGTCCCGACAAACGTTCAGTCAAACACCACCTTTCTCTCAAACAGTTCGTCTAGTCCCGAAACAGAACTCTATATATAGAATTAGGGCCATCAAAGTTCGACTTAATTCTACTCAAATTTTGCGCAGGGTAACATAAAATATTGAAGATAACCTTTTGCTAAATCTAAAGACGTAATAAGCTTAGTAGAAATATGAATTTGAATCAATATCTTGACGATATGTACTAATTGTAAATTGTCTAAATGATCATAAGCATTAATGTCTTTTATAACAAAACATATCCTCATACAGTGTCAACCATTGCAGAAGATAATAATCAAATTTTGTCAATATACCTTTGCAGGATTAACGTTTTAAGTCTAACAATGTCAAAACATACCAATGTACTGGTTTATGGGATCTTAAACGAAATGCACTTAAATATTTCTATTGATATGGTGCCAATGTCTGTGCTGCCGGCTAATATGTTTAAGTTTAAGCTTGATCAAATGTCGACATCTTTCATGGAATGCAATAGTTGAATAAAATATGAAATGTTTTATCTATTGAGCATTTTACTCTGAAACTAGGAAACCGACCCTTAGCGATTATGAAGAAGTATTCTCTTTCTACAACAACGACCGGGAACAACGATTTGTCACTTAGAGAGCGAACTATAAATCTTTAGCACGTGTAGCTTGATAACACAAATCAATTACCTGCTATTCAGGCATTTATATGCGTAATAATTGATTGTTATCGGACACTCAAAAAGTTCTTAAGAACAATTGGGCAAGACTTATCTGATTTAAAATGTATAGTTTTCATGAAAACATGGGTTAAACGAATTATTTAAAGTCAATGCTTTAAGTAATAAAATATATTTTTGTATGGTATACTACTATATTTTTAAAATAATATATACAATGATGCAATGAAAAGTCCTTCACGACCTTTAACGTAACAAATCAGGTTTTTAGACTAAGTAGCGTGAAAAAAGATTTTAAAGATCCACCAGCATCATGCAATACTAGATGCCTGTTGGCAACATGTCGAGCACGCTTTCACACGACCTTTAAAGTGTGACATTGACTTTTGAGGTGGGAATCTGAGTTTGCACGCGACACCCCGTCTCATTGAGGTTAACATTCATGCCAAATATAAACAAGATTGCTCAATGCACGTTAAAGTTATGGGCCTGACAAACTTTCACATGTATGATCTTTCACCAATAACTGTTTCCTTGACCTTTCAGATGGGATGGGTGTTTGCCAGCGAGACTCCATCAGATTGAGGTGAACATTCATGTCAAATATAAACAAGGTTGCTCATTAATGCTAAAGTTATGGGCCGGATATATCCTGATGGACGCACTAACGCCCACATTAACGCAAATACACTAAACCGCCAATGTCAATGTCGAGCTCGACAAAAACGAGTATACGTTGTAATTGATATTTATTTATTTTCTCCAATTATAATTGTTTGAAAGGGAGAAGTCGGAACTGTCATGGATATTGTGATCGTTGAGTGTTGGAAGTCAGATTTTGACATTTATTCACATTGTTATTGACCAGCAGAAAATCTGTTCTAAAACTCGTGATTTGTAATGTTGTATTGGATGTTTTATGCCAATTTAAAAAAAAAATGTTGTGGTGGCGGGCAATAGGTTGTGGTGTCAAAGCAACGTTGAGGTTGTGGAGCTGATGCGAAGTCACGTAAAACACTTGAAAGAGAATAGAACCAATAAGCCTAAAATCTATGTTTACACCCTAATTGCAAGGCTTAAGTTTAACATACTTTTGTTATGACATAAATATAACAATAAGGAAATTTAAGACCAGGCCTCAATGACGTTAAAGTAGGAACTTCTGTCGATGTTATCAGTATTTCCCCAATAAAATGTAAGTAGCACTGTGGCTTATTTAACAAATGATAGTGCCTCTAGCTGGCAGCGAACCCGCATAGTCACGGCGACAGCGCCTAGCCCTGCAATTCCGACGACGCAACCAACTGAGCAGGCCGGGACAACCCCAACAAAAGGTTGATCGGATAGCCCTGATATACGTTACCATCACTGCATGACATCGGTAACGGATCATTTTACCGATAACAGTACTGACTATATGTACGTGGAGACTTTTACGGCCGCTCCACTGCACAAATAGCGCTACAAGTTACACGAACGTTGTGGTCACATTAATTCTAGTGCGTGTATCAGCCATATATCCTTCGATAACGCTTGCCAAAGTCAAGTGAACTCAACTGGTTGTCGAGATTTTTTGAGGGGTGGGGGAGAGGGGGCGGATAAATCGCCATGACATCGAATCGTGATAATACATTCGCATTTAAATGGTTATATGAATTCAAATGTTTTCATAAGTCACTTTGTACTCTTGGAACCCCGGAAGAAAATGCATTTTCTGACATCTCGAAATGATTTTTATAAAACGAGGGTATTAATCAGTCTTATTATTGACTGTATTCAGCACTGATCGGGCAATGTGATGCATGTATACTTAAGGACTTTGAAAACGCACCCTTGGGATAAGTGTATATAAACATAGAAGACGCCTTTTATATCAAACATATTATATAGCTGTGTAAAGTACAACTCATTGCCGTCATTTTGATACCAAAATATTTAAAATTGGTTCATTGATAATAAAAATATCGCGTGTTCAAGACAGTAACCCTGAAATCAAAAGTAACACTTTAGCCAATAGCCACTACAATACAAGAGTTCGTTTTCAATGAAATGCCTTTAATTGTAATGCAAGCTCTATAGGCGTGAAGTGTTACTTTTGATTTTAGGGTTACTGTCTTTAACTCGCAATATCTTTTGTATAAATAGACCAATCTTAAATATTTTACTATCAAACTGACGGCAATGAATTGTACTTTACAAAGGTATGTGAAACATTTCATTTCAAAGGCCTTTTCCAAGTTAAAATACACTTATCCCAAGGGTGCGTTTTCAAAGTCCTTAAGTATATAAGTCACAAAACAAATAGTTAAACGGCGCCAATAAAAAGGTCCGATTACTAGAACCTAAATTGCGGACCTTTCTCGAAACTTTAGCTCAATGTTATTGATCATTTTGGGGACTGGGCATATTTTCATCCAATCACCTGCTTAAATTGCAGACTGACACTTAAAATTATGCTGGACCCTGACAAAAAGGATACAAAACTATAAGGTCAACGGCCACTTGGTGCCAAGCCGGTGAGTGACGCGAGCCTTCTTTTTACTACATTGCAATGTGGCTTAAGTTATCGGTTAGGAAGTATTTTAGCATGATTTGAATTGTTCATGACTTGCTGATAATTTTGGAATAGACTTTGGTACCGTTTTTTTACCTTTACAAAATAAATGACGCAATTCAAGGTCTTCTACAATCGATTTCGTTATTTTCAAGTGTTAAAATATATGAATTTAATTTTGTTTGTTGAAACTCATTATCAGGAATGAAAAGATTTTACGATTTGCAGTGCATATAATGACCTAGAGCTCATAAGACTTGTTGTTAGGTTGAACAAGGAAGTCGTAAACAGGGCTGAAGATTACAAAACTGAAATCGGATACCAGTCTCAAACTCTAAGTTTTATAATCTTGGGACAGGGCCCAAGATCATAAAACTAAGATTGGAGATCATTCTCAAATCTCAAGCATCTGATTGGCTGAAATCGCGACCAGTACCAAGTGTTCACAATTATTTATACAAATTTATATGCAAAACTTATAAGTATAACTTTGAAGCAAAACGACATCGGACCCATTACACTGTAAAATAGTCCGCCGTCTCTAATATAGCCATCTGGCCAGTGACAAATGTATACTTGTCTAAGTGAATACGATAAAACGTTCATAATTACCTTTCCAGACGATTTTATGCCCTTCCATATACAGGCATAAACAATACACCAAGCGAAAAGCAAACACAGGATCATCTTCCATTTTATTCCGTCTGGTGTACTAAGATCCGGCGAAACGTCAAGAGCAGTCCTGTACCAGAAGTATGATGTCGACCCACCTTTAACACACTCTTCTACTTCAACTGTTTTATTTTCCAGTATGTTAAATTCCATTGGACAAGTTGCCCATGGCAATGGGCTTTGAAAAGAATGAAACAAGTAAAAGAAGCACCACATGATTATGGCGTTATAGTAAATAGCGACGTTAAATGACGTCACAGCACTCGCTATACCGATCCCTCCGAGAAGTGGGTTTATTTCGTTCCATACAATTACGGTTCCTTTCTGCATTTTCTGTCCAATGGCCATCTCGAGGTAAAGTATGGGCATCCCCTCCAAAAACAGCATAATCAAGTACGGTATGAGGAACGCACCTGAAAGAATCAAGTATCAATATACGTCGCAAGAATTTTCCATGAAATGGGGCGGGCCACGGAAAAGGGTGTTTGCGGTCATATTTTTGACAATATTTCTAAATGACGTATAATTATAATTATACGTGTATTTTTTTTCCATTACTTTCTGGCGTTTTTGTTACACATCTTGACAACATAATGTTATTTTTACGGTTCATTTTACATATTATAAATTTTACATGAGCACCGTTTGCACATTTTACGTGCTGTTTCAATCTCCTTCGCAGAGTTGTCGTTCTGCACTGGTCGCAATTTGGTCAGAAATAACCTAACGAATCAAAAAGCGAATAGTTAAGATCCTGATCAGACGGTACGGATGTGCCGGCTGATCAGGATCTAAACTGTTCGCCCATGCATTAAAGGTGAATCTATGGAGGAAACGGTTAAATACAAAAAAACGGAATAAAACCGCGATGTGAAAAGATGTCGAGTGAGTTCAGTGTACGCATGTATCGTCATACATTAAATGTTGATTGTAGTATTTAGGGTCTACAACGAGGTAAAAAAAATGTTTGCCTGAACATAACGTTATCCGTCTTTAAACCATGACATCGTTCTAGTTACTAACTAAAATTTAAATTCACGCGGACAATTGGTAACCATAAAATAAACTAATAACGTGTTTTAATTAACTATTATTGATAAAACCAGGCGTATTTGGGTCAAACGAGTGTCATGAGAACTAGTCGGAGCATACAGTTGTAAACGGTAGCTGTAATTAAATATGTTGCAAATCCTTCATTAGTTTATTAAAAAATACAATCAGTTTGTAACGATGGGTACAAGACAAAACATTAGGGCTAAAGATCAGTCTCAAATCTCAAGCATCTGCATGGCTTTAATGGCGACCAGATTGGTTTGGTGGATGCAACTAGGAAACAGATATACGTGTAAGTACAGAGCTCAAGCCAAAGATTAAAAAACTCAGATTGGAGACCAGTCTCAATTCTTTAGCATCTGATCGGCTGTAATGATCTCAATTTTATGACCTAGGGCCAAGATGTCAATGCTGAAACAACGTGTTTTGTGGACGGCATCACAGCAGCAACTGACCTGACTGTGGACAGAACTTAAAGAGAAAAGGACTATAGTGGCCGCACCAGGATGGATTCAGACTGGACAGTGGACAGCACTAGAATAGAAGCAGACTGGTTTATTGACAGCTAACAGAGTTGGCCGTGGACAGCACTAGAATAGAAGCAGATTGGTTTATTCACAAATAACAGAGTAAGCCGTGAGCAGCACTAGAATAGGAGAAGACTGATTTATTGACAGATAACAGAGTGGGCGGTGAACAGCACTAGAATAGAAGCAAAGAAGCAGACTGGTTTATTGACAGCTAACAGACTGGACCGTGGACAGCACTTGAATAGGAGAAGACTGGTTTATTTACAGCTAACAGAGTGGGCCGTGAACAGCACTAGAATAGAAGCAGACTGGTTTATTGACACCTAACAGAGTGGGTCGTGAACAGCACTAAAATAGAAGCAGACTGGTTTATTGACAGCTAACAGAGTGGGCCGTGAACAGCACTAGATTAGAAGCAGACTGGTTTATTGACAGCTAACAGACTAGATTGTGGACAGAATAGATTAGGAACAAACTACACGTTTCCTTCTGAAACATCAGATTGGAGTTCCTGTTCAACGCAATACCTCTGCTGTTAATGATGGATCATTTAACTAAATCAGTTATATGGATTACGAGTTAAAGCTCTTTACTTAATTTAATTTCACTGGCGGAAAGCAGTCCACATTAAAATGTATTATAATTCGACATGATATTCCGTTTTGTTATACTAACATGACATTGATACTACCCATACGCGTATACCTTTATGCAAAATACGAGGTAATAGTTTTATTTTATTTTTAGTTTTAGTTAATTAAATGTACAATCAGTGACATTTCAAAAATCTAAAGCTGAACAAACTTTAATGTTTTCAGAAAAAAATAATCGATGTTATGATTTTATTCCTAAGGAAGTAGACATTACATTAGCCAAATTTTACTTAACCTAAAATCTCCTCAGGTCATTTCGTTTGGGGTTTAGATATCGTGTATGAAGAAAATGTATTTACTGAAGAGCGAACAGTGTATTCGAAGATTAAATTTCACTGATGGGTGAACTGGACTTTTTCTACTCTAGCCGCAAATATAACACGTTTAAAAGGTTAACCGGTTAAATAAGTAACAAGCCAGTCTTCCGCCAAATGAAAAAAATATTACTCGAAAAGAAAATCCCAACATTTTCTTTTCAATATTTTGAACTTTTCACACACAGAAAATAACCTTCATTTCTATCGATCTTAATTCCTTATAGGTTTTGTTTGGATTAACTTCCATTACACCTACCTGACGTTATAGAACTTCCCTGATCCTTAAATCTAAAACCTCGTTGATATGCATAAGAATAAATATTTATTTAAATGTTCGCTGGCTAAACATACATTTATTTTTGTATTTCAGTAAAATTAATTCAAGGTCAACTTTAGAACTATGCATTTTTAAAGTATGCATTTGTCCATGTAATGAAGCATTGAAATAAAATGTTTTGAAGTTAAAGCTCTGTGCCCAAGACTATAAAACTGAGCATGGAAACCGTAGTAGTCTCAAATCTCAAGAATCTGATTGGCTGAAATGGCGATCAGTCGCCATTTCAGCCAATCAGATGCTTGAGATTTGCGACTGATTTCCAATCTCAGCTTTATAACCGTCAGCCCTGGCCTTTATTGAAAAGTCAATTAACTTAGGAAAATATCTTCAATGTTAGTTTAGATACGGGGATTTTGGTGAATGATGAATGACGTATGAATGTACTCTTTGACTATTGCTGTTATTATCATGCATACAAAACATGACTTTCTTCTAACATATGTATTTGTTACACGTATGTGTTGTAGCAATCGACGTGTGGAACTGGAGTACAACGCTATCCAGGCATTTCTGGAGGTTAATGCTTTACTACAGTATAAACACTTATCACGTCATGCTAACTGTTTTTGATTGTTTTGAATTATTTTAAGCGATGTGTGTGATGCTGTCGGCTTTGTATGTATTAAATACATGTTTTTTTCACTCTGTAAATTTGATGTGAAGCCCTTGAAGAAAATGCTGCTTCCTAATTATTTTTAATTATTTTAAATCATTTCAAGTGATGTGAGTAATACTGTAAGCTTTGTATGTATTATATACATGTCTATTCTCTATGTATTTTGGTCATATCTGTCTTTTCAATGTGTCCCATGGTCATATTGTTTTCTAATTGCAAATGGCCATAGGCATTGTTTATGCCGAGTTCCCAAATTAACGAAACGAGACGAATTTTAACCCCGATAGTTTTCGTCTCAGCTTCTTTTTATGCTTTCGTAAAGAAAATGTCATCATAACAGTGAAAACCATTGCCAAAGGTTATAAGGCTGATATTGGAAACCAGCCTCAAATCTCAAGCATCTGATTGGCTGAAATGGTGACTGATCGCCATTTCAGCCAATCAGATGCTTGAGATTTGAGACTGGTTTCCAATTAAGCTTTATAACCTTCAGACCATGTCTTTCTACACGAAAAAGACGATTAAGTCCATGGTGAATTACCTTGAAATGTCAAAGCTGTAGGTTAAGGTGTACTTATTGTTTCATTATATTGAAATGTATATATATCTACCACTAATGGCAAAGACCACGGTCACTCAAAGTTTAATTCCATTAACAGATATTGTAAAGAATATGCTGACGGTTGTTTTGACCCTGTACTGACCTTACAACTTGGTCAATGGGCCAGGGCAAGTGGCTCTTGCGCTATGGCTATTACAACTTAATGGGGCGCAAACAAGCTCCTTGAGTGGGGTAATGCACAAACATTGAAGAGTTTTTTCCTAGAAAGCTGAGTTATTTTTAAAATAAAAAGAAGGCCATATCAATACAAACACTAGTTGTAAACAGGATAAACACATGTGAATTTTACAGGTAAACGCATCTGCATCGAAGATCATATAAGCAAACGAAGCATGTGCAAAAGCTGATCAATGTATCCAAATACAATATTTTGTCGAAATAATACTGAAATGAAAATCCAACTTTAAGAAATTCAAGAACGAATCTAATCATAACTACTTTTGGTTTCAAGGTTAAAATCTTTTGCTCTATCATTAAACATCCTGACATTACTTTGACAGATGATAAGTGTTTACGCGGTATCTGTATCATAGCAATTCTAAAGTTCTGATGCAAACGATATTTTCTTTTTTATGAGTCTGTGTTATGCAACTAAAGCATGTTTTCAAATAACAAAAGCATAGAAGCATTAGGACCAAATACATAAAACTAAAACTGGAGACCAGTCACCATTTCAACCAATCAGAAGCTTGAGATTTGAGACTGGTCTCTAGATTTAGTTTTATGATTTTGGGCACATGACACATTATTTCTTAATTTACTTGGGATGACTATGGTAATTAATGGCGTGTTTTATAAGCACGCTTTATATTCCTTTTGTACCTGTGCAATATGATCTGGATCTACATTGTTAGCTTCATGGCCAGAAATAATATAAAAGAATCAAGGTAACAAGAAGTGCAAACCTCCGCCGTGTTGTTGAACTAAGTAGGGAAATCTCCAAACGTTCCCGAGCCCAACCGCATAGCTTATCACCATAAATATGTATTGCCATTTAGAGTCCCATGCTTGCCGTTTTTTTACTGGCTTCTTAGCCCCGGCTTCGGTGTTTAGGGGCTCCAACTGCTCCTCTGTTACTACGTGCTCAAGTTTATCCTTGCCCATTGTTTCACTGTTTATATTATCATTCAAATCATATTTTTCTGTTTTTTTTTTCAATTTAACAATTTGCACATCCGCAAAATAATGTAAAAAGTGAATTTGATATGTATTTTAAACACCGCCTGTTTCCTTTCTTTTTAAATCAACACTGTTAACACAACTGACTCGGTGTACATACAGAATGTAGTATAAAAGGTAGACACACACAACCAGTATAACATAAAGGTTAAACTCTCAGTAATGCGGTAAGGAATCAGATATCAGAATATCTTGAATGTAGTGGAACTGTAGTGGAACTGTAGGAGAAAATCGATATCATGTGAAAACAAATCACTTTTGGACGCGCAACTGATTGTCCTACATGCATGTGCGTTTGTGCCGCAAAAGCATTAGAATAAAATATATATCGAGAATGTGTTTTATGAAGGCGTTCGTCACATGTTTATCTAATTAATCAGTTGCTTATAGATACAATAAAGTAACATTGATAAGTTACATTGATTTAACTGTTTGATTTAGAAACTCCAGTGACAGGCGTGTCAACTCTCGTAACAAATGACTGTGTAAACAAACGAATTCTGAGAGCAAATGCCTTGTTTCAAACAAGTTGTAGTGCAATATTTAATAGTTTTCTTAACAATCATTACAGATCCAGTCTTCATACGTCTTTGGCAGATGTTTTTCAAGACGGTAAAGATGAATGTCAGTCATTATTTGGAATTTATTTACATGTCTTCGAACGAGCCAGATATTTATAGCATGAATTATGGTATACAATAGTGTCACATGACTGCCACCGCATGACTGTAATGTAATTCACTGGTCGGACTAAAATATGTTAAATTTTCAATACTATTTATCCCTCAAAATATGAATAGTACCCAAAAAATGTTATTACACTGTCATACCTTTATTCATTGACGATTTGAACTATGTTACTCTCTATTTTATCACATGTTCGGTTCTCTCTTCTCCCCTCCCCCACCATTTCTGTGTAGATGTTTTATTATTTTCTTTTCCTCTGTTATTCACCCGTGCAACTACATTAAATAGATTTACTTGATGTTAACTTCATAATGTTGTTAAAATTCTAATCTTTTTATTAATTTTCCCCCTATATTATGATTCGTGTTCATGTTATAATTGTTTGTGACCATGTCACGTGCATATTGTTCAACTATTATACTTATTGTATGCTCATGTGCCATTATATGGCTTGAATTGAAATAAAGAGATGTTTATTTCTGTTCTGTTCTGTGAACAGTAGTTGTTTGTTTACATATTTTTTTCAATCAACTTATTGTATTTGATTTTGTTAGCAACTGTCTACTAGTTTTCTTACTTTCATATTAGTTTTGCAAATACTGGAAGTAAAAATGATTATGAGTCTGTTGTATTAAACATCTTCTCTTCGTTCTTTATCATATTATTTTAGTATCAGTATTACATGCATGATTTACACAAGCTTTGGTAAAGTAACACTTCACAGGGACATAATTATGTAACTATTTAAGACAGACTTATCACTCTAAGTGTGCAGTGCATATCTCCAATATTCCAAAATTTCCCATTAAATAAGGGATTATGTAATAAATAAAGCAGTGTTCTGGTTCTTTTGCAAAACTTTGTCATTTCATTGATTTTTTATCATGATTCCAAGAATCATTAAGATATTCTCTGGATTAGTTTTGAATAATTAGAAAAAATAAAGGTACATGTATTTATTTCTGTAAATAAGTAAGTAACTATGGTTCTTGAGCACTGCACCTCTTCTCATTGTAGCTATTTTTCTTTTACTTAACGTAAGTTAAAAAAAAAGATATAATAATACCCATAATTTGGGCAAAGTTCCATTGAAATGCATTTAGCCGTTAGAGTGAATTTTTCTCTTTTTTATCGAATTCAATGACGAAAGGAGTAATAACTTAAAGGGGCAATTATTTAAACAAATAAAGTTATCGTTCTTATATACTTCACATCTTCTCATAGCCCTTGATTAATATTCCAAAGATAATTTCAATATTTTCTTTTTTTACAGTTTCAGAGATAAAAATACTTTAAAGATAGAATTTTGGTTCTTGGGCAATGCACATCTTCTATCCCCAAGATCACAATTCTAAATCTGGAGATCAGTCTCAAATCTAAAGCATCTGATTGGCTGAAATGGCGACCAGTCTCAATTCCTAATCTCATTACCCTTAACAATATTCCACTTTTTGTTAGTTTTAAAGATAACCTCTAAACAAAGTATTTGCAAAAAACGGACGGACGCGTGAAAGGACAAAACTGTTACTGTTTGCTCTATAAAATTGCTGCACCACCATTTGTGAAATAAGTTTTCTCGAATAATTGTCTGACCGTAGATTTCTCCCAAAGTCTGAACGGATCTTTTTTTCCGCAAAAAGATAATATATGTAATTGTTATATTTCCACGCACACACGAAAAAGATGAAAGGAGTTTATCCGCCATTTTGACTATTTATTTGTCTTAATTAAAAAAAGTTTTCCTCTAAAATATAAAACACTTTTTGTTCCACCTATTCATTTCAATGCAATCCATGTATTTTGTTATCAGAATTGTAAGTGAAACAAGGCAGTCTGAAGGACAGCAATATGAAATTATGAAATGTTGAAAAAGTTATTGAAAGATACAATCCCATGTATAGTAGTCTCTCTCTCTCTCTCTCTCTCTCTCTCTCTCTCTCTCTCTCTTTCTCAGGTTTATTTTCTTAAAATTAGGGGAAATAACACTTACATCAATTTAATTTATTTTGCATAAGTACTGTCCCTTGTTAGACTTTCTGCTGAATAGAATATTGACAAGAGCTAGGAGACGGCTCGAATAGCTCTGTCCGCTCATTGTATCGAAGTAGATGAGGCTATATGTTAGCGCATGTAAATTTTTGCATGGAATATGAAATGAGATTTTTGGGCAGCCAAATTACTTTATTGTTAACATGTACAGGTGAAATGTTACGAAGTAAACTAAAAACGAAAATGATTTGAACTCAAATGCAATGTGATGTATTTTGTGTACAATTGTGACATCTTCTGAAAAATCAATAAATTCGTATCAATAAGGCCAACCAATTTCGAAACGTTTTGAAATAAAATGAAAGAATTAATTAGATCTGTTTTTTTTTCACTTTCCATGCATGAAGTAAAATATACTACTAAGTTTTCTAAGCACCATATTAACCACACACTGAAGCTTACCTTATTCCGACCCGCCAACAGGCGGCCGGATATACGGTAGGAATTTAATAGAAAAACAGCGAAGAAAACCAAGTCGATCGAACGGAAGTTCGTGGTTCCCGAACTGTTCACGCGGCATACTTGGTTTTCTTCGCTGATTTCTAGTAATTAATTTCTTTCGTATATCTGAGTCCAGATCATCTAGACATTCTGTCATTGATCAGTGTCACACTGCTCTGACGAACGTCTAGAGACATCGCCATATAAAAAGTCTGACCGACAGTTGGCGCCTCTTGCAAGATAATTAAATGCATAGACAAATACATAGCAATCGCGATTTCTAATGAAATTAGTTTACAGAACAAACAAAACTTTCACTTTATTTTTTTTACACATAAGGCAATGTGAAATTAAGATAAAATGATATATAAGCTACAAAATCCTGTAAATTGTTTATAAAGCAAATGCGTTTGAGTAACATGCAAATATAGGGGAGACCGGGGCTAGTTCGGCCACATTATTAAAAACATGCAATTTTTTTTAATGAATTCAAAATGTAATTCTCTTCAAATTTTCATAATTAGTAAAGAAATTTTATGGGCTTGATTACCCCTGAACTTTAAATGAAGTTTCTCTTTGAAAGAAATGGTAATTGTTTTTCGAAGTAATAAGGTCAAAGTGGCCAAACTTGCCCCGACATTGGCGCAAGTTTGGCTACCCCCTGGGGCATGTTCGGCCTTCGGGTAGAGTTTTAAAAATTATTTTCTTGTAGACTTAAAAACTATAAGTAGCATAATGTACAAAAATGTAGGCTCAGAAATCAACTTTTATTAACAATAATTTTAAACATATTTTATATATAACTTGTTGTGTTATATACGTATATAAATCCGCGTGGGTGCATGTGCATTTAGTGTGTACAAGCACAGAAACCTGAATTTCCATCAGAAAACAATCAGACACCACATTAACGACATTTCACCCTATATGCCTATATATTTGTAGGTAGGCATATAGTGTCAAATGTCATATATGTGATGTCTGGATGTTTTCTGTTGGAAATTAAGGTTTATGTGGTATGAGAACGTATATGTGTTCGTGTTGGTTGTTGTTTTAATGTTCTAACTCCTTTCTATAGACGTCTGGTGTCTTGGAATAACTAATATGTTTTCTTTTGTAACTTCGCACTATGGTTAGGTATGTTCCAAAATATACAAAACCAATCGTAATAATTCTTTAAAAATACATTGAATATGTTTGTGTAGATCTCAGAATGAGAATCCTACCTTCTCACAATATACCGATCAGCTAAAACATGTAATTTGCTGCATATAATGGTATATCTAAAATAAGAAAGGACGTGTTTTCGAACCAAAACATGTTTTATCTAAGCTGCGATAGTTAATACACACGAAGTTTTCATCAAGAAAATAAAACTCTGCTGGGGCAAAGGGGTTATTCGGCTACTAGCCGAACATGCCCCTGCCCCGATGGCCGAACTAGCCCCTTGCTAACTTTTTATCAACATCACGTGATACCTGCGTGTATAGTTTTGAAGGTGAAAAGAACAAGCTGTGACTTAACTGGGGGATGTTTTAACATGTTACATATGTAAAATTAATGTTCTTATTATGAAGCAACTCATGGCAAATAAAAACTCAAATATTTGTGAAAATAATTACTTAACGGTCAAAAAAGCAAATTTTCCTTCACAAATTCGAAAATTTGATTAATACGGAATCGACCCTACGATTTCGATTACGGCATTGCGCATGAGCAAAACTCTATACTAAGAAACTTTGAGACCTCGTCTTCCGGTTTGCAAAATACCCTGCAAAATACGGGTGTTTTGATTGGACAATAAAATACCCTGCAAAATACGGGTTTTTTGATTGGACAATATGACTTTCATCCAGATTGCTTGCTTCCGGATTTTAAAACTGAAAAGCCGCCATTTAGTTTCTCGATTCAGTAAGAAATGCTCTCTTTCTTTGATGGACAATGAACGTAGACTTGAAGTGGCCTCATCTATCAAGTTAAAGATGATCCGGTACCAAATTGAGAACCCTACCCGTAGTGGATATTGACAGCAGACCTTTCGTGTAGTTGCCGTCTTATGGTAATTATTTTGTATTTGTCTTATTTCTATCCCAACGTGACGTAAACGGTGTCACACTGGAATTATTTATGGCATGGTAAATGTTGTCTAAAGATGGCATTTCCAATCGAAAATGGATTTGTTGCTGCGAATTAACAGATAATAAGAGTTCTTTCACATTGTTGTGCGCATGCGTCGTACTCCACGTTTAGGTACGAAAATATTGGTTTTATCCTAAACCGACGCGTGAGGGGGCATTTAACAGTGTCATTGCTAACAGAATGAACGGACATGATCACGGTGTCGTCTTAAAGCTTATGATAAATTATAATAATAATTGTGATGAGGCACAATAAATTCGAGTTTTACGAATTTCCGAATATTGCAGGCTTTAAAAAGTCTGGTCGGCAAGATTTCACTGTGAAAAGCGTAAAACAATCAAAGACGTGGTTGCAAATTTGAATCAGGAAGTCTTATATAAAAAGAAAAGACAATGTGGATTGCATGTTACTGTCTATTTGCCACAGACACATATATAAGCGTCTCGTATTTTTCTGACAAAATGCGTTTACTTCATATTATTACATGTGTTACTATAAATAGTAACAAATAATGACCAAAATGCCCGGGTACTTTGCATGATAAAGGGCGGGCCGAAAACCTGATATCGCGGGCCGAAAACCTGATATCGCGGGCAGAAAACCCGTATCACGAATTATGGCACGTGGTTACCATTGATAAGGGATTATCAATTGAATTTTAAAATTCAAGATGGCGACGATTGAATCGGTCGATTCCATTCAAGTCATTTGGAGCTAGATGCAAAAAGCAGCATATTTAAAAAAAAGGAACATGTATGCTCACATGAGACATATTCTAAGAGCGATAAAAATGAATAGAGAAAATGGAGATATTTTACATACCTTGGGACAACCAAGAAAATCACTGTGTTTCCAGAATCATGTTCCTTCATATTTTCCTTGGGATTTATTAATCTATGATGCATAGATAGGCCTTTTCTACCAATTTGATGCAATTGAAGCTCACAGCAGCGTTATGAGAATGAAACACTTAGATCTACAAGTAAAAGCCTTTACATACCCATAACCCTGTAAAACACTTCCAGAAATCACATTTTCATAATCACATATCTTGCACAATTTAATGAATTGTTCGAAGACATAATCACTTAAAACAAAATAAAACTGAAAAATTCAACTGACAACAACTTGCCCTGTAACAGTTTGAAAATGTAAACAATCTTTAATTACGTCACAAAACACTAAATGACGTAGTACTGAAAACATTCATCGTGACGTTGTTAATTAATGAATAGACGAGTGCTCAGTAAATTAATGAATTAACAGAGCAGGAAAATGGCAGACATTGATATCAGCCCGGCACATGTAATAAAATGGTTATAAACCGGTGTTAAAGGGCCGTGAGGTGATATCGGCCCGGCCGAGCAACATAGGCCCTCGAGCTAAAGCTCTCGGGCCAATATTGCTCTTCTGGGCCGATATCACCTCCCGGCCCTTGAACACCGGTTAATAACCTCTTATTATTACATGTGTTACTATAAATAGTAACAAATAACGACCAAAATGCCCGGGTACTTTGCATGATAAAGGGCGGGCCGAAAACCTGATATCGCGGGCCGAAAACCTGATATCGCGGGCAGAAATCCCGTATCACGAATTACGGCGCGTGGTAACCATTGATACAGGATTAAACTTTTTCATTTCAAGATGGCGACGATTGAATCGATCGAGTCCCATTCAAGTCTTTTGGAGCTAGATGCAAGAAGTAACATATTTAAAAAGAACATGCATGCAAACATTGATACATATTCAAAGAGCGATAAAATGACAAGAGAAACAGGGACACATTGTACATACATACCTGGGGATAACCAAGAACAAAAAGCACCGGATCATGTTCCTTCATATTTCCTTTAGGCTTTATGCCTATTCTTCTTTGAAACAAGATATGCCTTTTATGTTTTTGTTGAATTGAAGCTCGCAGCAGCGTTATGAGAATGAAACACTCGCAAATAACAGCCTTTACATACCCATACCGCTGTAAAACACTTCCAGAATTCACATTTTCACAATCTCATATCTTGCAAAATTTTATCAAATCGTTCGAAGACAAAATCACTTAAAAAAACTTGCTCTTTTACAGTTTAAAAATGTAAACAATCTTTAATTACGTCACAAAACTCTAAATGACGTAGTATTGAAAGCATTCATCGTGACGTAGTTGATTAATGAATAGACTGGTGCTCAGTAAATGTATGAATAACAGAGCATAAAAATGGCAGACATTGATATCAGCCCGGCACATGTAATAAAATGGTTATAAACCGGCGTTAAAGGGCCGGGAGGTGATATCGGCCCGGCCGAGCAACATAGGCCCTCGAGCTAAAGCTCTCGGGCCAATATTGCTCCTCCTGGCCGATATCACCTCCCGGCCCTTGAACACCGGTTAATAACCTCTTAATATATATTTTATGTAACTTGATCTCCCTAAATTGGAAGAGAAAACGGATGAATTCAACAATGTATCGCCGTTGTATTCAACGCCCGTTAAGCGTTATTATTTTGTTTAGTATTTTACTTCCTTCCAACATATGTTTAAAACTAAAATTTATTGTAATCATTCGTATATTTCTTTTATAAGTCCTGGATTAAAATTATTTTTATGTTTAATAACTAGAAATCATACTTTGAACACGACCGTGTTACTGTTAATTGTCCCTATATATTTAACACAATATTCCCATTCCCATTCTGCCCAGAAAACGATGGTGACATATTGAGGTGTGAAAACTTGTTTGATATCTGACATTTGAGGAGACTTAAAATTAATTATCTCAAATCATCAAAATCGAACTTAACTGTTATTGTCACTTCAAGCGTTAACTATTCGAATACCTAAAAATTTTCACGAGTTCAGTCCCATATTTCTATAACTATAATTTGTAGCGTTGAAATGGCAGATCATGTAGTAGTTTACGTCTTATTCATGTTATTATAAACATATTTTTTTATAAAATCGTTAGCCATAGTCAATAGACATTAGTTTAAGTCGCATTTCATGAATATCTACGTGTTACGGGAATGATGTAGAAAGAAGATAAAATGTCCGCAGACCTCCAAAATCTCAGGATTTTATCTGAAATCTCCGGACCGTAAGGTTCTTCTCCGGATCTAAGGATTTTCAGGCAAAATCTCAGGATTTAAAAATATTGAAAAGGATAATTAATGAAACATAAATTTAACTGAAATTAGAATGGGTTTTACAATTATATTAATTAATATTAAGAAACTTGGTCTTTATAAATTTGAAATGATTAATCAACATGTTCTTAATTTTATAATCACTTAGTCATATTAACAATAGTAAACAATGCCCCCTCGCGAGCATTTATCGACTAAATATGCTCTTCAATTTTAGAGAGCGCTAAGGGGAGGTAACAATGTGAAAGAACTCTATTGGAACGAACGCTGTAAGAAACTTTCGCTTGAGTTTGTTTGTTTGAAATGTCAAAAGAGACGAATGATTTTTTTTTTAATTTTAGAAATCGTTACAATCAATACTTCAGTTTAAAAATAAATACACCCAGAATAGTAGATAGACCTCCAGTAACAGCGGAAAAAGTGAAGGATTAGATATTTGTAGTCGTGCAAAGGCATAACAAAGAAAAGATTTTGATATTGTAACAGTTTTTATTGCAAGTTGAGACAGCAATTGCAGATAAATTTCAACAATTACTTGCAACAGGAACCACTTGGCAACTGTAACAATTTTAAAGCGGGCACGGCAAAGCCGTGTTTTCCAAGGAGAGAAATGCATGTTGAGACAGAAATTACAGATAAATTTCAACAATTACTTGCAACAGGAACCACCTGGCAACTGTAAAAATTTTAAAGCAGGCACGGCAAAGCCATGTTTTCCAAGGAAAGAATTTGCAATGCCAATGAAAAACTGAACACTTGCAGTTTAAGTTTGAATTCTTTGCACAACCAAGCCATGTTTTATTAAATTTTAACCCTTTCCTCCATAGATACACCATTGTTGTGTGTGCGAATAGTTAATATCCAGATCTGCCTGCACATCTGTGCCATCTGATCAGGATCTAAACTGTTTGGTTTTTTATTCATTAGGTTATTTCTGAAAAAAAGTGACCTGTGCAGATCCTCATCAGATGGCAGGGATGTGCCAGCTGCTCTGGATTTATATTGTAACAGTTTTTATTGCATGTTGAGACAGCAATTGCAGATAAATTTCAACAATAACTTGCAACACTAACCATTTGGCAACTGTAACAATTTTAAAGTGGGCACGGCGAAGCCGTGTTTTCCAAGGAGAGAAATGCATGTTGAGACAGCAATTGCCTGGGCTAGACAAACCCACTAGCCCGACGCCCTGAACAAGCTGAAAATTGTATCTCAAAATATTCTATTTTAGCACCACGTGCATATCGTGTTTAACAACAGAAAATAAGTTTATTACAAAATAACATGTTTTGAAATCTGTTTTAACATCAATCCCCCATGAAACTTCCTATTGAATTTCCTGTTTCTTTCTTTACAGTATAAATACTGACCAATCAGAATTCGCTTATTTGCGCAAGTGGGACTGGCAGAAATGTTTACCCTGCTAGTTCTGGACTTGTTACAAAAAACAAAATTTGTCCAGCCCTGATTGCTGATTAATTTCAACAATAACTTGCAACAGGAACCATTTTGCAACTGCAACAATTTAAAAGCAGGCACGGCGAAGCCGTGTTTTCCAAGGAGAGAATGAGCATTAATAGCATAATTAAATAACAGAATACTTGCACTTTAAGTTTGAATTGTTTGCACAACAAAGCCGTGTTTTAACCCTTTCCTCCATAGTAACACCATTATTGTGTGCGCGAACAGTTTACATCCAGATCGGCCGACATATCTGTGCCATCTGATCAGGATCTTAACTGTTCGCTTTTTTATTCATTAGGTTATTTCTCACGAAAATGTGACCTGTGCAAATCCTCATCAGATGGCACGGATGTGCCGGCTGCTCTGGATTTACACTGGTCACACATGCCTAAAATGATATGTATAGAGGAAATGGTTAAAAGATACAAATTAAAGCAAACGTTTGACAAATAACAATTTCAAAAGACATCTGTGTTTTCCAAAGAGACAAATTTTTACCAGAAGTTGCTTCTGTAACAATTTTTAATTTGAGAGACGACGAAGCAGTGTTTCCCAAAGAGAGAAATAGCTGCAAGAACTTAAGAATAATATTTATTTCAGTTTTAATACATAGTGAAGCTGTGTACCCAAATAGATTAATAGTTATTGCTTACATGCATTCAACACTTGATGCCAAAATCTTTAAGATCAAATTTGTCAGAGTAATGCCTCTTCTTGTACATGGACTTTTTATTTTTAACCTGACTAAGTACCTAAGCAACAAATGTTTAACTAAATTCCCATCTAAATTATTGTATAAATGACAAAACAGTGTTTTGCAAAGAGTTACATTTTGATGAGCATTTACTCATTATTTTTTTAGTTACAGGCACGGCAAAGCTGTGTTTTAACACATTCCTCCATAGATACACCATTATTGCGTGTTCGAACAGTTAACATCCAGATCAGCCGGAACATTCGTGCTGTCTGATCAGGATCTAACCTGGTCACTTTTTTATTCATTAGGTAATTCTGACCATTATGCAACCTGTGCAGATCCCGATCAGACAGCACGGATGAGCCGGTTGATCTGGATCTACACTGGTCACACATGCTTAGTATGCATGGAAACTTTTTGTCAAAATGATAAATGGCCCCAAAACTGTTACCCAATATTTAAGAAAATACCTACTGTATAAGTGGTTATTTCTGCGGGCTCCAAATTCTGCAGTTATGTTAAAATTCATGAGTGCTTTTATTTCTGCGGCATCAAGTTCTTTCATAACCGGACTAAAATTATGCGGTCTCTTAAGAAAGTGAAAATATAAAGATCGATGCCATTGCCATACAAACTTATATAAATATAGTAAAACCCAATACATGTACATGTATTATGTTTGATTTACCAATCAGCTGCAAATGGAAAATCTGAACGTAATTGTTTATTCAAATATTGTTTAATAAAGCATGTATAACTGTTGTACATAGCCTTTAGTTTTATCTATTTTTGTATGCAACCCGTTAAAAACAGTTTGTCGTCATTCGTTATTACTTTACACATTTATCAAGTCAAAATGTAGAATTTGCACCATGACCGTTATAAAGTTCACAAAGGGATAAATATTCTGCGGATTTTAAATTTGCGGTCATTTATTTAACCGCAGAAATAGCAGAAATAATAAAGTCACCGCAGAAATAACCACTTATACGGTATATATATATATATATATACCTAATAATTATTTAAAAATCACATTTTGCAATGGCATAAAAATTAATTACTAACTATTAATTAGATTAATTGATTTACGGAATTTTCTGTTACAGACTTTCCGCGATAGCCTGTATTTTAGTATTTGGCTTCACCCATAACATACCACACTAAGCGTTGAGATTCTAGATTTTATCGATCTATTCCTGATATGCATATTTCTTTTTTTTTACAGAATAAAGACCGTAAAGTAATATAACATGATTTACCATTATCAAATTGAGTTTCTAACCATGATAAAATTCCGAATTCCATCAAAGGTTGTAATGACAAATCTGTTTCCCAAAGAAATAAATTTTTTATAAGCACTTGCTACTGTAACTTTTGAAGTTGAAGGCAGGGTGAAGATGTGATTCCCAGTGATTAATAGAGTTCTTTCACATTGTTGTGCGCATGCGTCGTACTCCACGTTTAGGTACGAAAATATTGGTTTTAACCCTAAACCGACGCGTGAGGGGGCATTTAACAGTGTCATTGCTGACAGAATGAACGGACATGATCACGGTGTCCTCTTTAAGCTTATGATAAATTATAATAATAATTGTGATGAGGCACAATAAATTCGAGTTTTACGAATTTCCGAATATTGCAGGCTTTAAAAAGTCTGGTCGGCAAGATTTGACTGTGAAAAGCGTAAAACAATCAAAGACGTGGTTGCAAATTTGAATCAGGAAGTCTTATATAAAAACAAAGACAATGTGGATTGCATGTTACTGTCTATTTGCCACAGACACATATATAAGCGTCTCGTGTTTTTCTGACAAAATGCGTTTACTTCAAAAAATATATTTTATGTAACTTGATCTCCCTAAATTGGAAGAGAAAACGGATGAATTCAACAATGTATCGCCATTGTATTCAACGCCGTTAAGCGTTATTATTTTGTTTACTATTTTACTTCCTTCCAACATATGTTTAAAACTAAAATTTATTGTAATCATTCGTATATTTCTTTTATCAGTCCTGGATTAAAATTATTTTTATGTTTAATAACTAGAAATCATACCGTGTTACTGTTAATTGTCCCTATATATTTGACACAATATTCCCATTCCCATTCTGCACAGAAAACGATGGTGACATATTGAGGTGTGAAAAGTTGTTTGATATCTGACATTTGAGGAGATTTAAAATTAATTATCTCAAATCATCAAATTGAACTTAACTGTTATTGTCACTTCAAGCGTTAACTTTTCGAATACCTAAAAATTTTCACGAGTTCAGTCCCATATTTCTATAACTATAATTTGTAGCGTTGAAATGGCAGATCATGTAGTAGTTTACGTCTTATTCATGTTATTATAAACATCATTTTTTTTTATAAAATCGTCAGCCATAGTCAATAGACATTAGTATAAGTCGCATTTCATGAATATCTACGTGTTACGGGAATGATGTAGGAAGAAGATAAAATGTCCGCAGACCTCCAAAATCTCAGGATTTTATCTGAAATCTCCGGACCGTAAGGTTCTTCTCCGGATCTAAGGATTTTCAGGCAAAATCTCAGGATTTAAAAATATTGTAAAGGATAATTAATGAAACATAAATTTAACTGAATTAAAAATGGGTTTTACAATTATATTAATTAATATTAAGAAACTTGGTCTTGGTCACGGCTCCAAAATTTCCTGTTTATTGAGAGATTACGTGATAGTGACACGATGCCTCGGGCACTCATGTACACAACAGCTAAGTGTTATTAAACTAAACTCGGACCTGAATATCGCAGTCCCGTTCATTTGTTTTTGTCCATATGGTCATTTTGATTTTAAACAGAAATGAAAATATTATATTTCAAAACCTTCAGCGACAACAATTACGAACTTCAACATCAAAATAGTTTTTATTAAAAAAAAACAAAAACTCTCTGGATTTTTAAAAAAAATAGTTTTGGTTGGCCTGCCGTCCGGCAATATTCGTTTGGTTCAATCAATTTAACGATTTCTCGGGTTGTAGCTGGAATCATCCTATTATGTAAATACGTAATATTTTTCTCAAAAGCAAAACACGCAAAACACAAATCAACCTAGATCTAGTCGCCGACGAGCTACATAAGAATATAATTATGTCTCATTCCACTATAAATTATGGCGTTACAAAAAATGCCGTAAAATAGTAAAATGTCCGATAATGTTCGTCTGAATTGTCAATTATACAGATTTATTTTTAGTAAACACAATTCACGTGTGTATTTTCATAAAAAACCCGAACAAATCCGTTGGATACTTGCGTCCTGAAAATACCGCGATAAACAATGTTTAAAATGCGCATAAACTTTCTTGATGTGCTTGTAAATGGTTTCTGGTCAACTCGTACCTGAGTCAACTCGTACCTTAGTCAACTCGTAACCTTTTTTGGTCAACTCGTACCTTAGTCAACTCGTACCTTAGTCAACTCGTACCCACTTTTTAAAAATATATTCGATTGAGTCGGTAATAAAATACAAAGGTAATCAGATTAAAAATTTAATGCAACTGAGAATGTACACATATACAAAATATACAATGTCGAGCTGTGGCAGAGGTACAAGGGTGGGGAGTTTGAAGTATGTTCATCTGATCATCTGATTCTGAATGTGTTATAACTGAAAACTCAGCGTACAGCTGGTTTGTATAAAATAAATTCAATTGGGACATTTCGTGATATTTTCGCAATTTTGGCACAAACTGTTTAAGTATTATTTTCGCCAGTTAAATTTTCGTCATTTATCATCGAGAGGCGAAAATTGACCACAGACACTTTCTTTTTTACGTACGTTGATTTGTCGGTACACGTTTGCGCAGATTGGTCGGAATTTATTGCAAACATACAATGAACTGTGCATACATGTGAAAAAGACAAAAATACACAAACTTATTCTTATCTGCTGTCCTCATATACATGTACAAAATTAAAGCTTCACGTGCAGAAATACAAAATACATACAAATTAAGTCACGTCTCTTAACTTCACAAAAAACAACATTTAATTTATGCTCCTCTGTAATAATAACGGGTATCGTTTTCATTTTAATTAATTATATACCTGTATTCAAAGAAATTTACTCTTGTTTTACGATCTGTTTATTGTTAATAACACGCTTAATTGTTTATGCAGGTGCAGATAATAGCCTGATGCAAGTGTCAGTCCTAAGTATTGAAATTAATTCTTATCAAAACAGTATTTCCTATGACCGATAAATGTGTGAAAACGTCCCGATTAGGCCACCTGTTTCAAGTTGGAAAGTGTGTGTCATCAAAAAAAAATGCAAAGAGATAAACGGAATGTCAATAACCACTTCATTAAAAAATGCTCGACAAGTTTTGGCACAGAAATAAATCATTTTATTGATTTCGTATTACGATATATAAAGGTCGATACGTATACGTTCCGTGATAACGTCGATTTATGTCAAAAAGGGTACGAGTTGACTTGGGTAGGTACGAGTTGACCAAAGATCAGGTACGAGTTGACCAAGAAAGGGTACGAGTTGACTAAGGTACGAGTTAACTTAGGTACGAGTTGACCAGATACCCTTGTAAATGATCATAACGTTTTTTTTTTATTCTTCGTTGTTTGACTGAACTTACTTATTTATAAATTTGAAATGATTAATCAACATGTTCTTAATTTTATAATCACTTAGTCATATTAACAATAGTAAACGATGCCCCCTCGCGTGCATTTATCGACTAAATATGCTCTTCAATTTTAGAGAGCGCTAGGGGGAGGTAACAATGTGAAAGAACTCTATTGCTGCAAGAACTTAATGCTTTTCTCCATATATACACATTTTAACTTGTATGCAACCAGTATAGATCCAGATCAGCTGACAAATTCATGCAATCTTATCAGGAGCTACTCTGGTGACATCTCGGTCAGAAATAATTAATAAATTTTAAAGTGAAAAGTGCAAATCATGATCACAAATGTGCCATCTGATCTGGATGTTAACAACTGCCCATGTAATATGATTGTATATACATGTATGGAGTAAAGGATTAACACCAACAGTTTTTGATGCAGTTGTGGATCTTCACTGTTTGCCTTTAGATCCTTTAGATAATTCAACAAAGAAGCAAACATAGTAGATCCAGACTGTATACATTTAAACTTTGCAGGCTGATTTGACTCTAAGTTTTTGCTCCTGATAAAAAGCATATCTATGGAGAAAAGGGTTTAAGTGCACTAAACCATTCATTGAAAGAGATGATTTTTACAAATAACAACATGTATTTGGGAATGTCTTTGAATGATCCTTTAATTTTTTTATCGATGTGTGTTAAATTTCTTTCCTTTTTATAAATTTTTTTAGATTATTATACTCGTAATACTAATAGTACATATTTAAAGAATTTTTGTGCAGGAAAGTGAAATTCTTCATACAGGCATTTGATGTTTTATTAATTTCTTGTGGCAAATTTAAAGTTCATGCACGGCGTAGCTGTACTTACCACATTTGGAGGAAATGTTTATTAAGGGTTAACTGAACCACTATTTTGTCATATATTTTATTAATTTTGGTGTTCTAAAATTTCTTTGGTATTTTGGAGAGAATAGTTCATGCCACTCCCAGGTATTTCTTGTTCAATTCAGACTTTATACTTTCTTTTTCTTTCATTAATATCATTTTAAAAAATCTAACTATTTTTCATACCCATGTGAAGCCACTGGGCTGGCATGATGCAAACAAAAGTACTCTTGTAGGTTTATGGTTTTATTTTTATTAAAATTCTTTTATTAATAATAAACATAGTATTGTAGCTCATAAATTTCCTTAACACATGTCAAATCTTTCACCATTCCAAATACCATTATATCTGAATATTTTTTCAATGATAGATCTTTTATTTTAAAAGTTATTTTTGTATTTCTTTATGTGCACTACAGGTGAACGTTATTCAGTGTAACATAAATGTGGTTCATCATTAATATTTTACTTTTTCAGCCAGTCTGCGACTTCAGCTGTCTGCGGCATGATTTGACAAGCCTCCACTGTATTTGAATTCTTCATCACAAGTTGGAACATACAAAGCGTTTATATTTTGATAGTTTTCTCTGTCAAAGTGGACAATCTGCAAAAACTAAATGAATTAATGGGTAATGTATCATTAATTCTCATAAGTGGTTGGAAAGAGCCAAACAACTACTCAGCAACTTTTATGGGTGATGCTGTGTTTGAAAACATTAAGTTGTTGATGAACATCCAAGGTCTTCTTTGAAGAATTTGACTTCTAGCCCAGGATTCTCATTATTTTGCTGTTAAATTGGTTTTATGTGACCAGATCTTCCACTGCAATTGTTGGACAACATAGCACCACAGACTGACAGATTGAACCACAGACTGTCTACACATATATATTTAAAAACTTACTCTGCAACATGCCAACATAATGCTTTGTTTAAGTTTAATTGGAAAACTTGTAATGCTCTGAAAGATATTAAATGAAGAATTCAGACTCCAAGAATGTGTGTGTGTGGAAGAGTAGAATAAAATGACAATTGGAAATACTACAAAAAATCGCACGCTCACTATGTACCATCTGATTGGTACAGAAAGAGGGGTATCTTAGTTAAATGCTTCTTAACAGATAGAAAACAAATTTGTGAAAATGTAAAAAAAATGGTATTCCACTTTTTAACCCTTTCCTCTATAAACACCCATGTGCGACCAGTGTAGATCCAGATCAGCCAGCACATCAGTGTCATCTTATCAGGATCTGCACTGGTCGCATTTTGGTCAGAAATAACCTAATGAATAAAAAAGCGAACAGTTTAGATCCTGATCAGACAGCATTGCATCTATAGAATGCATTTTTGCTATGAGTTATGTAGACAAAATTGTTACTTTTACATATGTTCTTGACCATTACATTCATAGGATGTGTTTTTTGTATGAGTTTCATGTATGTGAGATTAATGAAGACAAAATTGTTATTTTTACATATGCTCTTGAGTATTGCATCCCTCGTACACATTTTTTATATGAGTTATGTGTCAGTAATGTTTACAAAACTGTTAACTTTGCGTATGCTCTTGGATGCATTTTTGTACGAGTAATGTGTAGGTAATGTTGACAAAATTGTTATTTTTGCATATGTTCTTGAGCATTGCATACCTAGGACACATTATTTGTTTAAGTTGTACCGAGTTCAGTTGACAAATATTTTATTTTCCATATTTTTACTAATGGTTATTTTTACATACCATCTATTAAAAGCCAGAAGGGGTCATCGGCAACAGAAAAAAAGGCTGAAGACCGCTTTTGGCTTTCAGTAGACGGGTTATGTTTTTGAGCATTGCATTGGACACATTTTTTTGTACTTATGTGTCAGCATTGTTGACAATTTATGCCTCTAAGGCCTCGGATGCAGTACAATATGAATCACTATCATAACTCTTGATTTCATATTTATGCATTTTATTGTGTGACTAGTGTAGATCTCGATTATTTCGCACATTTGTGATGTCTGATCGTCCTTAGGACCTTTACTGTTTTCATTTTGGTTAGAAATAATACATATATTAGAATGCGAACAGTGTAGATCCTGATCAGATGGTACAACTGTGCCCGCTGATCAATTTCTACACTGTTCGCAATTTTGTTTTCAATAAAGGTGAATAGATCTATCAAGTAAAGGGTTAATACCAGTATAGCTTTAATGAGATATGAACTAAAAAGATATCAAACTGTTTGTTTAATGATTAATTAAGTTATTTCCGACCAGAAACCAAACAGTGTAGATCCTGATTACATGGCATGTATGTTCTGCCTGACCAGGATCTGCAATAAAATGATGCATATATATATAGAGGAAAGGGTTAATTCAAACATGGTTTATTTGATTTTACAAAGGTATATTTACGAATGAAGCAAAGGATTATTGACTAATTATTCAAATGTGACTGATTTTACAGTTGTTCAAGGTAACTTCGATTTTTTAAATTTTATTTGTGAAATAAATCTGTGCAATACCAGGAATTATTGGAATTTCTTTTATAGTGGCAATTATCACCACTTACTGCTAAGACCGCCTTTGGGACTGGGAAATGGTGGTTATTATGGTTGAGTGGTCTAATATTTTGGGAAGGTATATCAAAACTATAAAATAGGATACTGGCTAAGTTTTCTTACTATGAAGGTGGTCTTAATATCAGTGTGGTCTAAATGAGGGGGTTTACCATATATATACTCCTTGTTGATAGAAAGTTAACACTTTGATAATTACTTTGATAATAACTAACGGCTGTAAGCAATTGATTAAATTTGAATGGCTTTATAGGAATTTCAACATTTACTTCTGATGAAATTTGAAACAATTACTATGTTGCCACCATTATGTCAATTTCAAGTTACCTGGTTTCCATTTTGTTGAATTTTTTCCATTTTCAAAGGTTGAGAAAATAAACGCCAGAGTTTGTCTTAAAAGAAAAAATTGGAAACTTTCAATTGTTATTATGTTAAGTAAATTCAGCAGAAAATACCTGATGACAGTGAGTTACCCAAAATTGCAAGAATGAACTAGTGCTATTTCGCGATACTGAATAGTTTCAATACATCAATGCAAATGGTAAAAGTGGTAACTTTTTATTTGCAGCCAGTTTACATAATAATATATGAATACAGAATTTTATATCTAATGCTTCTAAAGTATCAATTATGTTCACCATATCCATAAACTGTAATATAAAATAAAACATTACAACAGAATGAAATTAGTTTTAAGTTATATTCATTTGCTAATATTCTGACATTAAAAACGTTAAGAAGATACCAACAGAATGTTAATGAGCAGCCATTGTTCACTGTAGTTTTAGTTTTCGGTTGTCGATTCCGAGAGAGGCAGTGCCTTAGTTCATATTATAGTCTCCATTATGTACACAGAACATTAATTTCGTTATAAGAGACGTTACATTATCGACGCGCGCTCTGAATCTTAATTTTTGTACTTAAAAAAATTAAGTTTTTAAATAAAAATTGCTACCAATAGAAAGTAAGGACCGTCCACCGTAATATAACGTGTACTTTATGGATAACCTTCACGATTTGACTATGCGAATTTATATACTGAGCCAAAATGAAAACTTGACCCCCCCCCCCTAAAAAAAAACGTGGACAACTTCTATAACATTAATGCTGCGAGTGAATGTAAATATCTGGAGGACTTCGATCACCAATATGTTTATGTTGGAAGTTTTCGGTTCAGTATCTATCGGTTTAAATAGATAAAAAGAAGAAACTACGTGATTGAGCAAAATTAAGCGTTGGATTCTGTTCGTTCTTTAATTAAAAGGAAGGTAAATTGCAAAAAAACCCAGATATTTAAATAACTGTATCTTATTTCTTTGCATCAATGTGCTTTAAAGATTGTGTTTTCCTTCTGTACATGCCTTAAACTCCTAAATTTAAGAGTCAAATGTCCTGTTTGATGTTTTATGTTAAAAATTATCAAGCTCATCATTATTTAGGAAATAGGAGATAACCTTGACCTCTGTGAAAACATAACAACATCTTAACGCTTAATCCAATGTCCAGATATGTGCAATTACAACAAATGAAATGAAAGATAAAATAAAGCATAACTGAATAAAATGTTTGACATTAAAAAAGGTAGATTTTCATTTTTTGCTCAGTCTTTTAATGAAATTGTAAAAAGTAAAACTGTGGCGATGTTCAGTATTTCTGCAATAAGGTAAACAACAAACAAACAATCATCAGCCTTACATCAACATCTTGCGCCCGCAAATTCAACTGCGTTCAGTTTCTTGTAACGTCAGCTGACAGGACGTCAGTATTAATGTGTTCACTATGTATATAGTTAGCCTAAAATGCGGGAACTACCATCCTAGGTTAAAACATGAAGGTCGGGCAACCGCGAAAAACCAGACCGACTAGCCCCAAGGAAGATATAAAAATGAGCGTCATTTTCTTTTTCATTTATCTTTTAACGGAAACTCAGTGTAAATGATCTCTTTCGAAATTGGCAATAATCATTCGAACACTCGAGTACTCGCTCGGAAGATTATCCGAGTACTTGAGTACCAATGCAACTACTCGTTGCCATCCCTATTATTAAATATTTCTAAGGTAGCAACAATGTAACTATTGTGCTTGCAACAACTGCATAAATATTTCCTCAGATCTCAAGGTCACCGCAAAACCCAGCTTACTTGTATATTCCGGTAGGCGTAATGATTAACCGGAAATTTGCGGGGTGGGGGGGGGGGGGAATATGTCGCTGGAGATATGTTGCGGTACGAATCTAGTCACTATCTGGGGAAAGATGTGTAAGCGGACGGATATCTCAGCCGGGAGAGCACGTGTATTTTCGATTTCCAGCAAAAGACTGTCGGCTTGCTAAAGGCAATTATCACGAGGAAGCAGCGGCGTTCCATACTAAACAAAAACGTAACAACACAAACTATTTTGTTAAATACCCAGTATAATAATTCATACAACAATATGTCGTGTTCTTTTTTAAGAACTTTCAAATATAAAGAGATAAATCAACATTTGTCACTCATTTACGCGATCAAGAAGCGACAAGAAAATTCAAGGTCAAACACACTTTTAGAAATATTTCATATTGTCTACAATATAGAAGTCAAAAGGAATAAATTTATTCTTGTGAGTATCATACTACTCTTGTGGGCATTTAAATTGATGTTTTGCGTTCTTTAGTTTTTGTGAATTTATAAAAAAAAGAATTTTAGGGATTTGTAAGATCTACCTATTTTTCTTTTCTGTTCTAACGTGCCTCAACATATGCAAAATAAAGATTCATTAACAACATTTATTATCACAAAGTTTTATTGAACGGCATTCCGCCGAGATTTTGATAAAAAAATTACCGATGAACTTACAATGATGACAGTATAAAGTCTTTTAAATAAGACACCACAAACAATTAACTTGAGGTGTAAACGAATTGGAACTCTCTGTTGCAAAAGCATTTGCCAAAGAGGGTATAAACCAGGTTCTAGGTTGCAACAAACTCGCACTTGCAAGCAACATGTTCTTATATGAACAAACGAGGACAAGTTGTCTTGGTGAATGAGCTCTAACTCACCCAACAACGAGACATTGGCTGAAGGTTATAAAACTGAGATTGTAAACCAGTCTCAAATCTCAAGGATCTGATTGGCTGAAATGGCGACTGGTCGCCATTTCAGCCAATCAGATGCTTGAGATTTGAGACTGGTTTCCATGCTCAGTTTTATAACCTTGGGCAATTATGTTGTATGCAAAAGTACAGATATCTTTCTTTCCTAAGGATATACGAGTGTAAACTATTTTGAATATTTTATGGATGTTTTCCAATTCGAAAAAGCATATTTTCGTTTGCAAGATTTATTGCAAAAAAGTTTAAAGACTCGGAAATTTCTGCACGACCGGGTTGGAAATAAATTTTAGGTGGAATTCTATATTTTGGACGTTAGAAATATAATTACGGATAGTTTAGTCATTGAAAACATGAATATCCCCTGTAGGGATAGGCTGATAGCAGTATATCTTGAAGGTGAACAATCTCATCTCAAGATTTTGGTGTAGATTAGAAGAAGATTTCTAAAAGAATCTAATACTTTCTGAGGCTAATTTATTAACTTTATAAGTTTGCAAGTGTCAATAAACTCTCCTTAATTAAAACCAGTAATTTAACATCCCTTGTGCCTAAAAACCGCTATCGTCTTTCGGACAAAAGCCCATCGTTTATATACTAATATAGGTCAGATGTACATTTCCCAAAATAAATTAATGACAATTTAATATGTAATATGTCTAGTCAGTTTGATGTACTTACAATTATATAAATGGCAATTAGGTAATACTGGTAAAGACACGACCTGAGGCTAAAGTAGTTTGATATACAGTGAAACCCCTCTATAACGGACACCTAAGGGACTGAGGGAAAGTGTCCTTGATAGCGGGTTGTCCTTAATTGTGGGTTTAAATCAAGAAGAAGAGAACATGTCTGTTCTTTAAAAAAAATCTCCCATTATACCGGGAAGCTCGTAATATCGAGTGTCCATAATTAGGGGTTTTACTGTTTATTTTATGCGAGTGCTGCTCTAAGTTTCGGCTGGATATTCTTACTCGAGAGTTGTAAATAAACCTGACGGGTTCGAATCCAGACTTATGTAACTTGCTTTAATAGCATGTACTGGATACGTGGATGCCGACATGCTTTAATACTGGAGGTTCGAACCCCATACTATTGAGACAAGGGCTTCTTCGCAGCAATACAGTAGCCCTATTTACCCACCTTACTTATACGCACAACTAATTAATGACAAACAATTATATGATGGGATAAGGCCGCGATATTTTATTTCAAAATAGAAAGTTAAACATGGCACATATAAAACACATATGATAATGATTTTATATAATGATTTTATATAAATATAAGGGGAAACTGAATCCCACAAAGATTGTATTTGGTGTAATTTGTCTGTTTTCAAATAATGTGCCATGCCTGAAATGCACATTCTGTGTGTTGAAGGGCACGAAACTGTATATAACGTAAGGAGTTCGCCAACGAGTTACCTCCCTATAAAATATAGATTTTTTATTGCAATGTTCAACGTCAGCTGTATCCCCAGCTAAGATGCAAAGTGATACAGAAGAAAGAGAAACCAGAAACCAGCCAAAATGCAGAGTAATCCAATTCCTCCCCCTTGTATGAACATCACATTCTTTTCTTTCAGTGTAAGGCTAAGGTTTTACAATCTTTGTTAATCAAAAAATTAAGTATTCTTGATCAAAGAAAAATGCAAATTGCAAAGAGAGTTTGCAAACAAGTAAAATCCCTTGAAAAGGATCTCCGCTATTATTTTGTAATGCTCAGCATCGGCTGTACCCCAGCGAAGATGCAAAGCGATACAGAAGGTAGAGGAACCGAGTACCAGCTAAAGTGCAAAGTAATCAGATTCTTCCACCTTGGATGAACATTACATTTTTATATAAATATATAAGTATAAGGATACACAATATACTCCCTTATGTTTTTATCTTAACCTTATATTTATAGTACGTTATCGAAAACTAGACAGTCATGTGACGAAATATACGTTAAATGTTGTTTTCGGCAGAATTTTTACCACAACAGTTGGTAAACCTTGTTATTTTTTTTTATATATAAATGTTGATAATCGAACAATTATTTTATTTTCCCGCATTTGCCAATAATTCATTATTTGTTATGAAACGACATATCACCTGACTGTCTTCTTAGCCAAAATCAGTTATAGTTTACAGCATTACATTTGTTTGTTGTTTTTATTTATTTGTTTATATATATATTTTTGTTTTGTTTTGCAATATCTAGATTTTAATGAAAGAAATAATTTTCTGGATATATGTGCACAATGAATGAAATATTGTGTATCCCTAAGCTATCTGGTAATATATTATAGAAACATGTTTCACACAGTTTGTGCAACGTATATCGCGACATCGTATGTAATTGTTGATCAATATAAATGTCTGTCAGTTAAACGTTGTTTAACAGCTAGCAAATTTTGGAATGCTTAAATAGCATTACTTTTTGTGTTGCACGTCATTTAATATTTAATTTTTGAGTTTGTTTTATCAAGTTTCATCAGTTGGGTCCGGCTTCATACAAGCAAATGTCCATGGTATTGCACATTGTTGGTATCGACTGGGGTTTGGCTTCACCCTGGCATACCATTTCCCCGGTGAGGCAGTTGTTTGTTTTCATTTTATCTGAAGATCGGTGAATCATGTCCACATCAATGCGGATTGTCCGGTTTCTGAACGTGACTTGTTACTGCACATATATATGCCTGAAATATAAACTCTAGCAGCAGAACATGTGGATCACGACTACAGATATTTACATATTTATATTACTTGCATATTATCGTACAGATCGGGTGCGCCTTGGTATGCTGTTATTGTTTTCCTTATAATATGGGTGGGAGGGAGGGAAGATGACAAGATTTCTCTCGATGTTGACTCCACGAAATCCAGCAAGAAAATGAATGACCACGTGTTGGGGTTTACAAAGTGAGAAACCGTGTATAATATCGTAGTCGTCTTAACACCCTATTGTTGTTTAGTGGCTTACAGCAGACCTTGACACAGTGAAATGCACTCGCAAAAATAAACGGCATTTATTTGTTTGAAGGACAACATAAATGGCAGATAACAAATTACTAGCGTTTTTCAGTGCACAAAACGTTTGATATTTTAGAAAGAAGTCAACCTTTATTATATTATTCTAAACAAAAACACATTTAGCACCTGTAAAATAAAATTAATTATGAAACAAGGCCCGAAACACTAAAATACGTAAATATTAAAAATATAAATGTATAGTTAATATTAACACGGTGAATTGCTTTTTACAAAAAAGGAAAAAAATCAGATAGGGAACTTCTTGTAAGTGATAAGTTAATGTAAATATGATGTAATAAGGTATCGTTATAGATATTGAGCATCGTTATACATTGTGAGATCTTACCTATCATGATTAGCAGATAATAACTCAGACACCAGAGGCACTACCGTTATTTTTAGAACTTAAAAAAGAGGTGCGTGATTATCTAAGTAGTGATAAGTCTGGCTCATTAAAGGGACCAGAAAAGAGACTTAATTCATTACCTCTATTTGTATTAATTAACACAAAATTTAATCAACAGTATCAGTTTTGAGACTGAGCAAGTCAAGCAACTTCATAAAGTGGACAAGATCTTATAACAATGTCATCTGCGTTTTCATTTAATATCGGTTGACTTGATAAAAAAACAGAAGCCAAAGCGTGCCTGTACGTTTAATTTTAATAATTTGAAGGTCATGAGTGAAACATCATTTGGGACATCATCCTCTAGAAAAAGATAACTGGCAATATTTAAATCAAGATCATCTCTCTTATATTTTAGTAGTTACGAAATCATTTTCAATACAGAGATTAAGATAAAGAAAGTTTGACTGCTTTTCTGAATTGTTACCTTTATTAAGCTGGTGATCAATAGGATATATTTTGAAGACAAAATGGTTATAATCTATATTAAACAAATCGTCGAGATGTGTTGAATGTCATCTGGATGTTCGATAAAAAAAGATAGCACAAAGTATCTTTCACAGGAGTATTTAAAGTGACAGTCCATAATATTTTATTCATTTATAAAGAAAGATAATACTATCGCACCACTAAATATTAAATACAAAAGCTCCTAGTGATAGGTGTTACTAGAATGTACGTTCAAATTATTGGGGTCGACATTACTTCGGA